>SNQJ01S0008215.1:37170-65079 GCA_010110895.2 Picea sitchensis
AAATTTCTCTGATATTCAATGTCTTAGATTTGTACCCATACAAATCTAGGGTAGACAGTGAACAACCAGAGGTTCAGTGGACAAAACAGATGCCAGTTGCAGAGAAGCCACAAATGGAAAGCATATTGGACAAAAGAGTTAGTAAGTGGACCAAGAGAAAGGAATACTTTGAATACTTGGTCAAGTGGAAGGGACATCCAGTTGAAGATGCCAATTGGGAGAATGAATCAGAGATCCAGAAGCATGAAGAGATTGTGCGAGATCTCATGGGCAGAAGCCCATGAAAATTTTCAAGCGAGGGAGTATGATGCAGGAGCATCGCCAGCATCAAGCGAACGTGGGGCAAACACCAACACATTTTGGCACATGATGAATTGTTTGAAATATTTTGAAGTTGGGTGTGCCAAACTTAAATGTAATAGTTAAGAAAAAGCATACTTGTAGATTGTGATCAGACCTTGAGCATCCCACTCTCATCTGAAGGACTAAGAGGCATTTATGCTAGTAAATGTAAGTAGGTAGCTTTGAATTCTTAGATTAGACAGTTTTAGGAGCCAGAGGGAAAACGGATATAGACACCCTCATTTGTATCATTGTAACATAAGAAATATAATCAATCAAAGAGAGAATAGGAGAGTAGAAGGAGAGAGCTGTGTAGAAAAACCCATGTACAAAAGTTCTGGATTAATACAAAGATCTTTAGTTCAGACTCATGGTGTCCAATTGCTTTCTGTGTTGTACATGCTGATTGATATATATGCTTGTTTACTCTCTATTATACATTTTCTTTGATGTGTGAATGTATGATTTCATGTTGAATGTCTGAAATATGAAGAGAGGGAGAGTAAGTAATGAGTTTCAATTGTTTCTCTGTCTGAGCAAGAGTTTTCTTGCAAGGAGTGCAGTGAAATTGTTCGCAAGGTGTGCGTTGACAACAGTAAGAGTTCGTCTCTGCAAGCCCAGGAGGGATAACATTGTTCTCATCCTCACAGAAGTGAAAATTAAGCACAGGAGCCATGCAAGGAGCGCACAGGCCGAGTAGATTCTTAGAGTTTGTAACTTGAGGGAAGAATTGAAGGACTGCTGCTGCAAAAAGAGTGCACAGAGTCTAAGACTTCAAATACTTGGAGGGTATTTGAAGAAGTGCCGCAAGGAGTGCGTGCATGAACTTTCCCCAAAAGGACTTGAGGATTTTTCAATCAAGCTCAGGAGGGATAGGATCTTCGAAGCCATCGAAGAAAATCTCAAGAGGTTTAGTACCTTGAAGCGTTCAAAGGGGAGGCATTGCAAAATTACTTGCAAGAAGACAAGTTCCATAAGGGGATACCGTGTTCGTTTCGCAGTAGTTGGCAAGGAAGATTTGGATGGTCAAAATCCTCCGTGAGCGTGTCTTTCTAAGTTGAAGCTCAGAAGAAATCGAACCATAGGATTGAACCAACAGGGGTCGTTGGATCACTTGCGAAATCTCAATTCGGGGTTTCGTGAGTTGGAAGACTGAAAGTTCAGCATTAGGATTCGTGAAGTCGCAAAGTCTGAAACTCCAAAAAAGCGGGAAGTTCCGTTGTGGGACCGCGTTGACAATGTGTCAGAATTTCAGAATTTTGGCATATTGGAGGATAAGAGGTCGAGAATTTTTTCCCGAAAGTCCCGAAGTCACAAGTAGTAAAGTTGCGAGAGAATCATAGGCATCCATCTGAGAAGGATAGGTGGCAGAGATCGAAGGATCTCATGAACTCGGAGGTTCATAGGGTGAGATCCCAAGAGTTGGGTGTTCTGAGTTGCGAGAGGTGCAGGAATTTAAGTCTAGTCGGTGGTCACACCCCGAGGGTGATGATAGAGAAGGAGCTATAACCATTTTGCGATATCGGGTATCGTAGATTTGAGAAGGAAGAGTCAGGAGTCACGACTCGCGAACTCGCGAGGTTGCGAGTTGCGAAAAAGGACCTGTGGATCGATTTAAAAGTAAATTCCAGTAGGGAATCAGAAAGAGCTAATCCGGCTCAGAGGAGACAAAGAACGATCCTGTGAGCAGATCTTGGCCCAAGGGTTGATAGGTCTGCATCACTATCCCCCTAGCTAGGGGGTACAAGGGAAAGCGGGCCCCTGGTGGGAGTTCAAGGGAAAAGCCCCCGAAGGAAAAATTTCCTTGTAAATGTATATTGTAATTTCATTGTAAATCTGGACCATTCATTATAAGGTCACATATCTAACGGTAGAAATTATGTTAGGTTTTATTTTACCTAGAAGGAAACCCTCTGTTATGAGGGAAATGTATTGCGGCTATGGATCATGGCGAATATTGTATTCTAAGATAGGAGATTGTGAGAGAAAGAATAATAAGTTACAACAGGTTTTTTGTAGGTTGTATCCCTTCATTTGTTGGATAATAATAAAGGAAGGACCTAGTAAGTTATCTGTTGGATGTAGCCCACACTGGGTGAACCATGTATATCTATGTCTCTATTGTATTTTGTATCTTCTGTATTTTATTTCTACATTTGTTTTATTTTATTTCTCCATGGTCTTGTTTTTCCAACACTTTGCTATTCCTGAACAGATCTCATTCATTTTCCTTCCAAACAAAGGAACCTTCCCTTTTGATACTTCAATATCGCTATTCTTCCTGAGCTTTGTTAGCTCTAAAAGGCTTAAGATATTTGCTCTCTTTCTCTTGAACTTAACACTTGGAAGAATTTTTCTGCGCACCCCTTATGCTCCTTCAACAAGTTTAGAACTTAAAGGAGTTCTCAGTCTCTTCCCGCCTTGCAGAGAGCCTGTGCCTACATGCACTACCTCTCCTGAGCTTAACAGACTCCATCCTACAAGGAACTCATAACGACTAGGAGGGTCGACATGCATTTATCAAACTGTACCTAAGGTCGATGAACTCATAGTTTGTGGCTCTAGCTTAAGTCACCACAGGACGCAAACATTTACGAGTATAAAAACTCGTCCAATTCATACAATCTCCTACTTGCCTAATTACACAATCAAGTAGACACAAAAAGGGTACAATATAAATCATTAATCAAACATATCCATCCCTGCAACATTCATAGGATATTCAACTTAATTCACAATATCGCTTAAATACACAAGATATGCGATTACTTATCTATTACAGGTGGTAGCCAACTAACTGACTATGGGTGTTCTTTTTTCCACCCGACCATAGGCTCATAGGTATTCATTCTTAGCACTGTATCCACCCCCGTGCCAAGACATGATATCACTAAGGAACTGTCGTAGTTCTCAAGCATTCTTTCTCTATTTCAGCTTCCGCTCAGGTTCTGTTCTCTGTAAAATTTCAGAGATTTCCTTCTCTGTTATGGCCTTGGGCGAGGTTTATGAGATTCTCACTCAACATCAAGATCATGGCTTCATGTTCCTCCTCTTCTAGAGATCTCTGTGCATTTCCTTATTGATTTTTATTATCTCTTTTCCCTAGGATGGTTCTCGACCCATCCCATTCCATCTATCAGAAGGGAACTCGGGTCATCTTGGCTGCCATACCTAGTGGTACCTTGGGCTGACATTATGCAGTTAGACCATGCTCCCATTTATGGGAGTGGTTGATAATTCAGACACTGGTTCTTTCTTCATTAACTGGTTTCTCTCCTTGGAATCCGAAGGAGATTTATTATCCCCATCAAGGGAAATTTTGGGTTATTTGATATAATGAACCGTCTCTTATAGTTTTCACATTCTTTCCTCTAGTGATATCATGGCTAGTACTTTCAAGGCTTCACCCCCATAGTCAGTTATTGGCAACTCAAACAATAATACATTTACACTATCCACATGCCTTTGCATGGTAATCCTATTTTATGATTAATTACAAGTTGGGGGAAACAGGGTGTTACAATTCCCTCCCCCTTAAAGGAACATCATCCTCAGTGTTCTTTCTCAGAAACACCTATCATGCCTTTCTCATTTAGCCACTTCAGAAGTTTTGATCTTTATTTCTGGGTCAAGTCCTATTTCAAACCCTTAATCTCCATCACCTGCTTTCAATAATTCTTGGACAGAAAGCATATTAATCATAGTCTCATGCGATAACATTGTATAAAAATTTCTAGGAAAATTTCATAATATTAGCACAATAATTATCTACGTAGTTTGTGGATTTGTATCCACATGGTTGTTTTAGTATCCAGTCTCATTGTTTTACCTTGGCATATCCATTGGGTGCATGATATCAATCAATAGTTTACAAGAACTATCAAGGTTTCATATTCCTTGCGGTCACTCACCCTCGAGGCCCAGGCTCAGGCATCCCCTTCTTTACTATACAGTCCCTCGGGTGATCCATCTTGCCTTGCCAAGGTTTCCTCACACAGGAAGAACTACCCATCATGTGCATGATCCCAATAAATAGTTTACAAGAACTATTAAGGTATCCTCTTCCTTGAGGTCACTCACCCTCCAGGTCCAGGCTCAGGCATCCCCTTCTCTGCTATACACTCCCTCGGGTGATCCATCTTTCCTTGCCAAGGTTTTCTCTCACAAAAAGATTTCTAGAGCCTCTATCGAGTCTTACAGTCGAGGTGCCCCTCAAACTTTCTTTGCTGAGGCATCCCTCCGGCTTGTGTTACCTCAACATAATATATTCTAGGCGATCATGGCTTACCACGAGGTTCTCATGGCTCAGCAGTAGCCATTTTTCATGATTTTACAGCTTGACAGCCTTCAGGGTCAGCTAAAGTCAGGGACGAAGGTTACTCTCCTTCTCCTGGTATCGTAATAGATAGGGATGAAGGTTACTCTCCTTCTCCTGGTACCGTAATAGATAGGGACGAAGGTTACTCTGCTTCTCTCAGTACCGTAATAGATAGGGACAAAGTTTACTCTCCTTCTCTCGGTACCGTAATAGATAGGGACAAAGGTTACTCTCATTCTCTCGGTACCATAATAGATAGGGATGAAGGTTACTCTCCTTCTCTCGGTACTGTAATAGATAAGGATGAAGGTTATTCTCCTTCTCCTAGCACATAAATAGTTAGGGACAAAGGTTACTCTCCTTCTCCTGGCACATAAATACTTAGGGACGAAGGTTACTCTCCTTCTCCCGAGTCATTCTCTATTTCATGCGATTGGATTATACTCTTTCTCATAGTTCTCCCTCGAAACCGAGAGCTCAATTTCTCGTCTCTGCACTTCTTCACAGATATTTCCCTTTCACCTGTATCACAGGTATACAGAATTCATGAGACATCATAAATTTTTAAATTCAAAATTTTATTGTAAATCTGTCACCTACAGATTTCCAATTCCACATTTTATTTCCATATTTGTTCCACACGGGAACCAGATTCTTAATTATGAGACTTTCCTTCCCATAGCAATTTGGCTCAGCAGGAAGTTGGTCTTCCTTATGGGCTTACAACGCTGCCATATCCAAGACCTATTTCATCCCTGCAATTCATTCTTTATAACGCCAAACAAATTGTTAGTCTCTTATGCATCCATGTGTATATATCTATATTCAAAACCATGCATACTAACAGTTCATCACATCTATATAAACATAAAAAGGGAATCCCATTCCTTTCCTATGCCTCATTTCAACATATGAAACCTTTCAAAATGCAATTCAACATTTCAAAGGATTTTAGCAAATGTGCCAATTATTCATGGACACATTCATACCCAATGCACTCTTGCATTGTTTTTCAAATTCGTCACACTTTATGACCGGTTCTTGGCCATGGGGTGTTGGAATTTAACCAATCTTTTCCTCATATGGATTATTCATTTTATTTCAGTCTTACAACAGGACCATTTTGTCTACTATAGGCCGATTACGATCATGAACTCAAAAGTTTCGCATGAATTCCTTTAAGCATTACTTGATTGGTCAATGCATTCATGACATATCATTTCATGAATTCTTCCAAGGGTCATAAACAGTTTTTACTACCAGAGGTTCATACGTTCATCATTCAGGTTCTCCTTCCTAAATCATACCTTACTTGGGTATCCAAGGCATACAACTTCCCTTTCAAAATTTCGTGCATAACACTAAGACATTAAAATATTTTAGAAGGGGTTCTTACCAAATCCCTTCATACCTTGTGCCACATAGGCACAAATATATTTATACCAGTCTTGGTTTCTAGCACCCTCTTTCTTATTTTTACCTCTTCAATAGTGCTTTAAGGGGACTTTTACAGTCCTGTCAACAATCTTTCAACCGCAAACTTCTCCTAGTCATCCTCTACTTGAGGTTGCCCATCATTGCAACTGTCTTCCTCAATAGGTCCAATTCCTTTCTATACATATCATGCATCATCATAGTCACAATTACATTAGTTTTAATATTAAACCAAATGCATGTATCATAAAATTCATAAAACATCTTCAAAATGTCCTAGCATATCTTTATGCACTTCATCACATTATCCTCGAATGTACCCACAAGTGCAACACAAACATATTTACATTGTACCTTCAACAATACAATCCTTATCACTATGGTGTCAAAACATTTTTACATTCATTAGCGTACCAACTTTCTTATTCCATAGGAAACATAATACATAGCGAGAAAGGAGTTAGGGGCTCTCCCCTTCTTCCAATTCATTCTACACCGCCTGGGACTTTTCAGCCCAACTGAGTTATCTCTAAAGGCCTCATTGCCTTTTCTTAACATGGCTTCAACCAAGCCTATTCAATCAAATATACTCATTTATTCATTCATTAGTCTTTTATTCATTACATGATGTTTTCAAAATGTAATCCAGTATATATATATATATATATATATATATATATATATAAGCTTGTATCTCACTGCTTAATTCTCAGTAGTCATTAAGGTTGTGACTTTTTTTTCCTAACATAGTCTTCACACAGTTCCTCCACAGGGAACTCCTTCAGCATGCAACTTCCTTAATTCATATCCATCACTATTTGTGATGGCCTCAACCTTGAGTTCTCTTCAACAGTTTACCAAATATCCCATAACGAATATAAACATGCATCTTTTTCATGTACCCAAAATATGTATCCATACATATTCTAGTTTTGTTAACTTACATCCATGATGTACTTAACCATATTCATAATTATAAACCTTCCTTTAGCGGTCATAAGTATGTTTCATAGCCCACCTACATATCTACTTTAAATATCAGTTAACTCAGGATTGTTCACAATCCTTCTCATGTGATTATTAAAGGAATAATCATTTGCCTATGATTATGACAACAAAGCATCTTTGCTCATTTATCCTTTTTATCTAATTATATTAGTATTTTCCTGAGGAAAGGGAATACATTCCCCCTCAAGCTATTGTTTGGAACAAAACTTTCATGACTCTTCAGACTGGAGTCATCCATGCATCCATAGTATTCATTTATTCTAGACAAGAGTAATTCTTGCTTTATATTGCACTCATCAGGGCAACCATATTGTACCTATAACTATACGCTTACATCATACAAGTGCATCACTCAAGCACATTTAATATCATTCATACCTAACTGGTATTAATATCAGGGTTCGTATTAGGAAGCTTCCAAAATGCATTAACCCATGTAGTCAAACATGATTAAATACAGATAAGTATTCATCATGCTAGCTTATTGCTTGCACTTTTTCCATGTCATTCACACACATGGACATATACGGCTTCTATATCCTTTTCCCAAGAATATTCCAATCAGCCTTATGATCATCTATACACTGCCATGTATAAGTAGGTGCATCTCTTGCACCTTTTACCTAATGAATTCACTTGATAGTTTAATTTCATCATTAGTTTCCTTTAGTTTGAGATTTCAATCACTTAAAGGACTAATCTCACAATCATATCTCAGATTTATGTTGACTTCTCTCAAGGAAATAACCAACCAAGGTCACTTTCCTCTTTATGCAACAACATCTAAAAATAAAACCTTCTTGCCTTAGCGTCCATAGGGTTTTACCCATTTCACTTTTCTCTGGTCATGAGGAGTTATATACTCTGATTTTAATATAAAGAAGTAACTATAAATTCTAGGGATCCTACCTGATCCTATCAGATTCTTTTAAGCCCACAAAGGCATTAATCATTATATAATCTACCATCATCAGTGCCCAAAGTTTCAACTGCCCATGCTTAGAAGCAATGTTATGAACATCAGGTCATCCGTCCTTCGGGCTTCAACTGATCTTGACAAAACCCTGCCACCTTCAGCTATCCATATTCAAGTCTTATTATAAATGTTAATTAGCATATCCCTACTTCGGTAAGAGTAGTTATCACTTTGGAAAAGGGAAAAATAAATTATTCTGCTGAAATTCAACAAGAATTCCCAAAATCATAGTGGTGTAGATGTCACTAGGCACGTCCGCGATCACCAGGACCTTCTCTGACTTTGGCCCGAAGAGCATGAATGCTCCTCTAATTCCCTGTCGAAAATTATTTACCCACAACAACTCTCCATTGATCTCCCTTATAAAATCAAGAAATTTGAATTCGCGATTTCGTGAATTCAGTAGTCACACGCCTTATGCCTTACGATTCCCCGAATCTCGATACGGGTCAATAGATGACTTTCTCTCCTCTTTCTGTCAGAGCTTTCTCTATCGGGAATCGCTACTTGCGATGTCAACAATTTGAATTCCAGAACTCCGAACCCCGATGGGCCGATCTCCCGACACACACGTGGATTTGACCTCTCCACCTTCTGCCCTTCTATCGGAAATTCAGAACTCGCGAGATCTCGAGTCCTGATGTCGATGGACTCGGGACTTACTTTTTCCCAATTTTCGATATGATGCCACCTGTACTCCACCAACACCTGTGGTCCCACACTACCACGTCACCATCAGGATATCGTGGATCGCGAATCCAACAGGCAAGTGTTCTCTATCGTTGGGAACCCCGATTCTCCGATCCCCGACTCCTTGGGATCTCCTGACACGCGTCTCACATGATCGACGATTTCGAAGCTATCGGGATATCGCCTCTCGTGGTATCACTATATTTTCTATGCCAGCTTGGGTCTTCAACTTACGATTACCCGATACGCGTGGTCACGTGCAGATCCAGCGGCTCCCTTTTTCTCGGATCTACGACTCTGCTCACGTCGGAAGTTCGCTAATTGCGATTTCAGTAGGCACAAAACTCTTGTCTTCGCAAACCCCGATTTCCCGATGAGCCAAATCCCGATGGCTCCTGGGCCTTCCTCAGCACGCTTAAGTTTAACCCATGTGCATCTCCTCAAGATCTAACGACTAGCGGGATTTCGCAAGGCTCCTCTGCGAATCCTGACTGTTGATTTCTCCCCTTCAAGGACTCGTCCCGATCTAACACTCCTTCCTTCTCGAACTTTATTCGAATCGTCTCCTGAGTTCTCCTCCAGAGTATCACGAAGGAACTATACCTCCTGAGCTTGTCAACTCTGATTCCTTCAAATATTTTGCGCACACTCTTCGTGTTCGACCTTCAACAACTCCCAAAGTGTTGAGTCTTTCAGACTTTGTGCGCTCCCTACGGAAATAGTCTTCAACCTCCTCGTTCAGAATCGCAACTCTAAGTCTTCATCCAGCCTGTGCACACCTTGCATGGCTCCGGTGCCAAATTTTAACTTTTGAGAGCTTAGGACAAAAGCTACCTCTATCTCAACCCTGCAGCCACGCACTCTTTGCAGACAACTTCCACTGCACTACTTGCAGGAATCTCTTGGCTCAGAATAGAGAAACAATTGAAACTAATTTCTTACTCTCACAGATTTCAATTCAACTATGAAACCATATACACAACATATCAAAGCAAATGTATGACCGAAAGAAAACATTCATAAGTGCATAAACAACATACGCAGAGAAACAACACCAGCCATGAAATTGAATCATAGACTCTCTTCTATTAATTCAAATCTGTACATGGGGTTCTGCATACAATTTATCTTCTTGCTCTCCCTTCTGAATGCTTGATTCTGAATGATAATAATACAATGATACAAAGGAGGGTGTCTATATCCGTTTTCCCTCTCGAATCTCTAAACTGTCTATTCTGGAATTAAAATCCTATCTACCTGCATTAACTAAAGTAAATGCCTCCTATCTACTTCAGACAAGAGCGTAAGGCTCGAGGTCTGATATAATACAACAGGCGCTCCTTCATAAATGTTTCATCGAAGGATATGGCGCTTCATCTTTAATGAAAATTCAAAAAGTTATCAAGCTTATATGTCATGTGTTTAAAAACACATGCGCTGGCTCCACGCTTGCTTTGATAGTCGCGATGCTCCTGCATCACATAGGTTCAATCTGCATTCCTTCTTCTCAAGGAGTAAATGCAAATAAAAATACCTCCTTACGTGACTTGTACATGAGCCCAAGCAAGGAAAGTTTTGTAACCATGCTCTGATACCAATTTGCAACACACCCACAATGGGGCATAAATTTTTTTGTTTTTCTTAAAGGATAGATTCTCCATTCATGGTTTCTAGTTTGGAAAGTTGGGGAACCATTTCGACCTCCTAGTCAAGGATCTTCGATTCTAAAGCCAAACGACTCTCTGAGACCCTGATGGTATCACTCTATAATTAAACGTGAACCCTTTCAACTTCAGGGTGCAGGTCTAATGTTACCTGCGACCTTCCCTTCATGCTTGGGGAATCTCTAAGTTTGGGCACTAGCCCATTTTCTATTAAGCGCCTCCTTGAGGTAACCTTGGGCGATAACCTCACACAAACACACAATTGCAGGCACGGACAAAGGTGTTTTGAAACCAAACTACCTTTTAGCCTACAATTCTCCTCGAGCCTCCACGTGTCCTTTCTTCAAAACTGTGGTTTGGATTGTGGACTGCCCTCAACATTTTAAAGTTCATGCATCTCCGATCCCCACAATTCTACAAGACCATCGATCTCATGATCTTGATAGTGCCTCTGAACTGACGGCTCAGATCTATCCCTTTCAAAGTCGAGGATCAGAACTGACCTCTTTCAAATCAACGAGTGTGATTTTTTTCAGAATTCTGGACTTCAGAATTCTCAAGTCTCAAACTTTACTTTATTTCGTACTTCAATCTTCCAGAGTCGACGATTTGCAAACACCTATCGTTCTCAATCAGCGGCTCTGCCTCTGCTTCGGGGGTTTTATCTTTCAACTAGATCAATGGTTTTGGGGCCCTTTTCTCGATCAACGGTCAAGATTTCCTTCGGGTCTCTGGACTTTCGAGATCTCAAATATCAGACTTCACTTACCCTCTAAGTAAGCAGACTCCTGTCATGTGTCCACTTGAATCAGATGGTGTAGGATTGCTTCAGATATTTACCTAAAATCTACAGATTTATGCCACCTGTCCACTTGATCTGATGGCTATGAATTACTTCAAGACTTTACCAAGAATCCACCGATTTGCACCACGTCCCTTCTGGATCAAATGGTCCATATTCACCTCGGATGATCCGACGCTTGAGATCTACTTAGGATGATCAGATAGTTGAGATTTACTTCGGATCTTCGGCTCTCTGGACTTTGGGAGTTTCAAATGTCAGCTGGAAACTCTCAAACAGATTCCTCTGGAGTCCATGATCCATCGCCAGGCGTCCCTCTCGATCTGGCAGTCCAGTCTCAACTGAAACCCAGGTGTCATTCACCTGGAGCTCGCGATCTATTAATGCATGTCCTCTCTAAATCAACGACCCTTGTCTCCTTCGAGAATTCGACCTTCAAAGATATCATATCTTAGTTCTCCTCACTCTTTGTTTCTCCAGGAACAATTTTTCCTGGAGTTCACGATCTGAGGAGATGTTTCCTCCCGTAGATTGATGGCTCCCCACTGCTTTGGTTGTTCGGGCTTCAACGATTTCAAACTCTTATCCTTTGCGTTCTCTCGGAGTGCTTCCACCCGGAGTTCACAACCTGTCTCCACGTACCCTATGGATCTGACGGTTTGGATCCTCTTGGGCTCTTGGGCTCTTTGGGAGTTTTAGAATCTTATGCACTTGTTCTCTCCGGAGTGATTTCACCCGAATACAACGGATTTCCTCCATGCGTCCCTATGGATATTATGGTATAGGTTTACTTTGGGACTTTAGCATTTGAGAGTTTCTACCTTTCCACACTCACTTTCTCCCAAAAGGATTTCATCTAGAGTTAATGATCTATCGACGTGTGTCTCCCATGAATCGATGGCTACAGATCACTTTGGGGCTTCGCTCTTTGGGAGTTTCAAAGTACTCACCAACACAAACTTCCGAAGTGAAATCCTCCCAGAGTGTCATATATCCGGACACGCATCCCCTACTATCAACGACCAGGATGAACTCCGACACTTTGGCGTTCGGGAGTTCTCGCCTCTTTCCAAAAGCTTTCCTATGGAGTGACTTTTCTCCGATGTGGTAGATATTATGACACCTGTCCTTGGGGATCGACTGGTCAGGTAAACTCCAACATCTAGGCCTTCAGGAGCTTGAATCACTCCTCGACTGAGATCTCCCAAAGTTGGTCAGTGCCAGGCTGACTACCTCATAGATCTGGCGGTCGAGTTGGCTCCCGTGCATCCTCAAATCTAAGGCCCGGATTAACTTTGGGACTTCGGGACTTTGAGGATTTTACCTCCCTTACGATGAAATTTCTCAATTCACCAAATGAATCAAGGGGTTAACTCCCACGCTCCTTACCATATCCAATGGTCACAACGAACCTTGGCTCTTCCTGAATAGATCTCATTTGTTCGCCTTCCAAACAAAGGAACCTTCCCTTTTGATACTTCAATCTYGCTATTCTTCCTGAGATTTTTAATCTCTGAAATGCTTAAGAGCTTTTTGCTCTTTCTCTTGAACTTAACGCTTGGAAGAATTCTTCCATGAACCCCTTATGCTCCTTCAACAAGTCTCGAAATTAAAGGAGTTCTTAGTCTCTKCCCACCTCGCAGAGAGCCTGTGCCTACATTCACTACCTCTCYTGAGCTTAATAGACTTTTTCCACCAAGGAACTCATAATGACTACGAGGGTCGACATGCATACATCAAATTGTACCTAAGTTCGACGAACTCACAGTTCGTGGCTCTAGATTAAGTCACCACAGGACGCAAGCATTTACGAGTATAAAAACACGTCCAATTCATACAATCTTCTACTTTCCTAATTACACAATCAAGCAGACACAAAAAGAGTACAATATGAATCATTAAGAAAACATATCCATCCCTGCAACATTCATAGGATATTCAACTTAATTCACAGTATTGCTTAAATACACAAGATATGCGATTACTTATCTATTACAGGTGGTAGCCAACTAACTGAATGTGGGTGTTCGTCCTTCCACCCAACCATAGGCTCAAAGGCATTCATTCTTAGAACTCTATCCACCCTCGTGCCAAGCCATGATATCACCAGGGAACTCTTGCAGTTCTCAAGGATTCTTTCTTTGTTTCAGCTTCCGCTCAGGTTTTATTCTCTGTAAACTTTCAGAGATTTCCTTCTCTTTTATGGCCCTGGGCGAGGTTTATCAGATGCTCACTCGGCATAAAGATCAGAACCTTATGTTCCTCCTCTGCTAGATATATCTGCACATTTCCTTATTGATTTTTATTATCTCTTTTCCCCAGGATGGTTCTCGACCCATTTCGTTTCGTCCGTCAAAAGGGAACTTGGGTCAACTTGGTCTGCCATACCCAGTGGTACTTTGGGATGACATTATGCAGTTATCCCATTCTCCCATTCATGGGAGTGGTTGATATTATCAACCACTAGTCCTTTCTTCATTAACTAGTTTCTCTCCTTGGAATTCGAAGGAGATTTATTATCCCCATCAAGGGAAATTTGGGGTTATTTGATATAATGAGCCCTCTCTTATAGTTTTCAAATTCTTTCCTCTAGTGATATCATGGCTAGTACTTTCAAGGATTCACCCCCACAGTCGGTTATTGGAAACTCAAACAATAATACATTTACACTGTCCACATGCCTTAGCATGGTAATCCTATTTTATGATTAATTACAAGCTGGGGGAAACATGGTGTTACAATTTTCATCAGCGAAAAATGACATGAGGCTTAGTCAGTAATGGTGTCAAGGAAATTGATCTTGTACATTAGATTACAAAGGAGAGGAAAACATGATTTTCTATGTTTTTGAATGGCTTCATGCTCCTTGCCTTATGACATCATATATTCTTCAGCTCAGATCCGAGTTCCACTACAATCAAAGATATGATCGAACCTGTCCTCGTAGAATGAGCTTAGATGGGGGGCTGAAAACCCCCTCTTACATAAATTCCATGACCAATGAAATGGACAGACTTAGAGCTTGAAGACCATCCTTTGAGCCACCACCAAACCTTAGATATCACCTGCTATAAGAGGAACAAAGATCCAAAAAAAGCATGGAAATGGAAGATGAATCATCACATCCAAAGGCTGTTGGAAAAATAGGACTGTGGAGAAATAAAATAAAACAAATGCAGAAACAAAACACAGAAGATACACAATACAATAGAGAAACAGATTTACGTGGTTCACCCAGTGTGGGCTACGTCCACCAGAGAAATTGTCTGGTTCTTCCTTTATTATTATCTAGCATATGAAGGGATACAACCTACAAAAAACCCATTGTAATTTCCTCTTCTTTCTCTCACAGTCTCCTATCTTAGAATACAATATTCACCATAATGCATAGCCACAATACAGTTCCCTTATAACAAAGCGTTTCCTTCTAGGGAAAAAAACTGTAACATAATTTCTAGCGTTAGATCTGCGACCTTATAATGAACGGTCCATATTTACAATGAAATTACAATATACAATTACAAGGCCATTTTTCCTTCAGGGCCTTCGCCCCCGAACCCCCGCCTGGGGCCCGCTTTCCCCCATACCCCCCAGCCGGGGGGATAGCCCCCCCGGACCCCGCAGAGAGGGTAACCCCCCTCTGCACTCCCCCATGTGGAAGAGTGTACATACTTCTGGGGTGTAAATACTTCATGGGTTATAAACATGGCTGAAAACAAAAGACCTATGAATCAAGAAGATAATCAGGCTCCACAACCAACAAAGGAATCTTGGAATTGGGAACTAGGTAAATGTATCCCTCAAGTGCCAACTACACCAAGATATGTGATAAAATCCACTTGGGTAGGAGAACACACACAATTCATGAAAGATCATGCCTTGATCAGAAAAGTTTTAGGGATCTGGTCATCTGAGAGAGACCTTACGAAATGGATAAAGAACAAGGTGACTATGATCTACAACCAAGTTCGAAGGGCTTCTTTACAATCCTCTTTTACACTCTGGAGGACAAACATAGGGTATTTTAAAATGGTGCTTACTTCTACAACTTGGTTGGGTTGTATCTAAGGTTTTGGACAGATCGTTTCTGCCCAAAAAAGGGAGACTTTACTTGCACCCCAGTTTGGATTCGCCTATACTCTATACCCCAAGATATATTTCTTGAATAAATCCTAATGGGCATTGGAAACACGCTGGGAAGGTATGCCAAATCCTCAGAAGCTACAAATCATAGAAAATACACTTCCTATTAACAGATATGTTCTTATATGAATATCGCCAAATCCCTACCAGGTTTAGTAACCATAGAGTATCAAGATGAATAATGGATTTAGACCATATATTATGAACACATTTCCTTTATATGATAGAAATGTTACGAACATGGGAATCTCTTCAAAGACTTCCCCCTCAATGCACCAACCCGACCAAAAATAGAGCAGAAATAGAAAGATGAAATTACTCAAGTGCAGGGATGCAAGAAAGAAACTTCGAAAAAATCCACACAAGATGGAAGCAGGAAGATTCCCACCAATGATTCCTTTGATGCTCTTAGCAATCTACCAAAAACAGAGGAAGTTGAAAACCCCCACATAACATCAGATCCAGGCAAAGGCAAAGGTAAAGAAAAACAAACCCTTGATCCATTTTTAGAGAAAATCTCAAGCCATGATCCTCAAGCTCAAATAATACCAAGAAAAGACCTAGAAGAAGAAGGTGGAGACACCATAATGCAGATCGATGAAAGGGAAGTTGACAAAATCGACCTCGAAAAACTAGAGGAATCCCTCAACAAGAGGGAATTGCAATCCATTCTAGTGGATCAATTGAGAAAGGTACACAAGGTTTTCATTGATTCTACATCAGGTGACACCTACCACTTAGGAATACACATGGAGTTGGATCCAAATCCCAATTGGAACCAAAAATAAGGTAAGCGACATGGGAACAAAATTGCACATCAATTAATTAAATAGGTAGGAAAATTTATGATAGACTCAGGTCAAATGCAATGCCTCACTGAAGGATTTTTCTCCCCACCTAGCAATTAAGCATGATGAAGATCATCACTTGTAATATCATAGGCCTCAATGGAATATCCAACAAAGGATTCTTCGAAACTGTGTCAAAGAAGAAGACTCAAACATATTATTACTCCAGGAAACCAAATGTGCAGGCGATATGGTAGAATAAATATTCAAAATATGCTAGAGGCACTGTAATTTCACTTACACAGACTCCAAAGGAGCAACAGGGCATTTAGTTATCCTTTGGAACCCAACCACAATTATTGCGGAACCAACTTTTTCAATGGTAGGAATTATCACAACAAGCTACCGAGCTATAGGTTCAAGCAAATCAGGGGTCATCACCAATGCTTATGGCCCTCATCTCACTCAATAGAAAGATTACTTCTTGGACAATCTAGCTTATATAAATACACCAAGAGGAAAAGAATGATGGATAGTGGGTGGGGATTTCAACATCATCCTCACCTTATAAGAAAAAGGTGGTGGTGTGAAATGTTTGTACCAAGACAACACCAAGTTTATCCACCTCATAGATAACCTCAATTTAATTTACATTGAGACCATAAATGTCTCCTTCACCTAGTCCAAAAAGCGAGAAGGAGTTCAACACATTTCCAACCGATTGGATCTTTTTCTAATTTTGGAAAAACTAATGATTGAGGGCCCACTAATTGAATCTAACATCCTTACGAAATCAGGCTCAGATCATTGGCCATTCCAGCTATGGGTAGATACAATTTTCACTCCAAAGTATAAACCCTTTTGCTTTGAAAAATTCTGGTTAATTCACCCAGAATTTGTGGATCTCTCCAACACCTGGTGGTTCAAAGAAGAAATCGTGCATGGCACTTGGATGTACAGATTCCAGCATCGCCTAAAAAAATTCAAGAAACAACTTTGGGAATGGAACAAGAATGTATTTGGTAATATTTTCCTAGCACATAAATCCCTATAACAATAACTTGAGGACATTCAACATGAGTCCATTTTCTGAGGATATTCATATACCTTTATACAGGAGGAAATGACCCTAAATAAACAACTTGCAGATCGTCACAAGAAGGAGGAGATCCTTTAGAAGAAAAAATCCCGAGTTAAGTGGATAAAGGAAGGGGAAAAAATACAAATTTATTCCACTGCTCCATGATCCACATACGCTACATCAATCACATTACAAAAATAGAGGACTCAAAACAAAATACACTTCTGGACCATTCAGACATTGAAGAAGAGTTAGTTACCTACTACAAAAATCTTCTCTCATAAACCCCAATTGATAGAACACCTTCCATCCATAGGATCACACAACATATCCCTACCCTAATAACCCCTAAGTAGAATAGAGATTTAATGAGATTGATATCGAAGAGGAAGTCGATCAGGCTATCAAGGAAATTCCCCCTAGAAAATCCCCCAGACCGAATGGTTTCACTATTGATTTCTTCCATCATTGTTGGTCACTGGTTTGAGAAGAGGTTTTGAAATTTGTGGAGGAATCTCAAACCTCAGGACAAGTGCTATAATCCCTCAATGCCACTTTCCTCACCCTGATCCCTAAATAGGAACGCATCACCAACCCAAAGTAGTTTCAGCCGATAACACTCTATAATGTCATATACACGATCATCACAAAGGTAATTTCTCTCAGATTCAAGCCCATTATTCCTTTCATTTTTTCCAAGGAAAATTTTGGATATGTAGGGGAAGAACATCATGGATAGTGTAATCTTGGTTCATGAAGTGATTCACTCTCTCAAGACCACAAGTACCCTAGGTATGCTCATAAATCTTGACCTTTCTAAGAATTTTGAAAAACTTAGGTGGAAGTACATGCATTCTCTTCTTTCATCCTTTGGTTTCAATGAAGAATGGATAGCTTAGATCATGAAACTCACTTCTTTAGATTTTATCTCCATACTAGTAAATGACATCCCCTCTAGGCCTTTTTCCCCCTCTTGAGGAATCTTTCAAGGGGATACATTCTCCATTTTCCTCATTTTAATCATGGAAGAAGGTTTAGAGAATTATTTATCTTCCTCGATCTTGAATGGTACACTATTAGGGATTCCAATCCATGGACTCCAGCCTGCAACTTCCCACAACCAATATGTTTATGATACAATGATTTCAAAAACCCTCATAGCTAAAGAAGTCGTCAAACTACGAACCATCCCCATAGACTTCAGCGATTCCTTCGACACCAATTTCAATATGGATAAATGACATATTTTCTTCTTCAACACTCCCCTAGAAATTCAAGAATACATCTCTCGCCTCCTAGGCATCCCACACTACTCCCTTCCATGCAATTACTTGGGGTTACCCCTGAAATACTATGCAACATGAAACATTTCCTAGGACTCCCTTATCCTCTCAATCTCTAATTACCTCAGTTCTTGGACCTTTAGATCCCTAAATATCCCTGCAAGGCTCATCCTCTTAAAAGATATGCTTCAAGCTATTCCGACCTATATGTTCTCACCTCTCGCAACACCAAAAATGGTCATTAAAATCATAATAAACCTTCAATTGAACTTCCTCTGGAATGATCACAAATAGGGGAAAAAATGGGCCTTATTCAGTTGGGAAAATATCTACACTCCCACCTCCTTGGAAGGATTGGGTCTCCGTGACCTAGGAAATCCCAACAATGTCATGGGAGAGAAAATTGGTGGTGATGGCTAAAGTACCCAAAAGAACTCTCGGCGCGACTTTGGAAGAAAACATATACCCCCCAACTACATAAAGAGAAACTCATTGGGCATGAAGAACAGATCCAGGGCTCTAATATTTGGAATGTGGATTGGCGAAACCACCCACTCATCCAAAAGAATGTTTTTTGGGAAGTACGAAATGGTCAATGCGCCCAATTTTGGATAGACGCTTGGCATCAAAAAACTCCTTTGAAAACAATGGAAATCTTATGTCCTTATAAAAGACAATTACCAGGGCTAACGTGCAACAAAGTAGAAGACCTATGGATTAATGCCCTCCATCAACCCCCTTGGCGTAGTTGGAAATTTCTCCCACTAGATCTAAATCTATCGAAAAATCTCGAAATGCAACCTTGGAAAGAAATAGTGGGAAACATGAAGATATGAATTAGTGAAGAAAAGGATATTCTTTGCTGGGAGTATTCCCTTGTCGGCACATTCACAATTAAGGAATCATATCAACTTCATGATAAATTTCACAAGCAGACGAAAGATCACATTTGGTGCATAATTTGGAAAACCAAAATCTGGCCAAATATTTTGACCTTTCTCTGGCTCCTGGTTCAAAACCGAATCCTAACCTGGGATAACCTCAAGAAGCACAGCTTCATTGGAACCTCAATTTGTCACTTATTCTAGCAACAAGAAGAAATAATGGAGCACATATTTAATCAATGCCCCCAAAACAATATGATCTGGTATCAAGCTACGATAATCATGAGGAAAACCAAAAGAGATAGGACAAACATCATCAAAAATATCATAAATTGAGGATCGAGGGATTTTAAAAGCCCACTCTTAAACAAAATTTTGAAACTCTTACCAGGTTTCATAGTTTGACAGCTTTGGAAAGAAATAAATTGGCGCATCTCCCATTACCAAGTATCCACTCCCTCCGTAACTTGGTCAAATATCCTTGGGAGCATTTGGGAAACTATTCAAATTCAATCCTGGACCAATGATGACATTCCCATTGAACCACCAGAATCCCTCATCTTCTCCTCTTGGAAGATGAAAGATCCCAAGGCCTCTCTCTCTATCTCTTCTCCCCCTAGCACAATTTCTCAAAGCCCCTCTAATT
The DNA here is from genome assembly GCA_010110895.2 of Picea sitchensis. Lineage (NCBI taxonomy): Eukaryota > Viridiplantae > Streptophyta > Pinopsida > Pinales > Pinaceae > Picea > Picea sitchensis. The sequence continues at coordinate 57,230 of SNQJ01S0008215.1, forward strand.
GAAGCTATCCTCCCCCAGGTTTCTGGAAGATGAACTTTGATAGCAGCTCTAAGGGAAATCTTGGACTACCACTTTTTGGAGTAGTTATCAGAGATAACACAGGGTAAATCAAACACCTCGGAGTGGGATTTCTAGGGCATGACACAAACAAATTAGAATAACTTTGGGGTCTCATAAGAGGAATTCAAATAGCCTCATATATCAACTTACAACCCCTAATAATAGAAGGATATTCAAAAGTAATTATCTTACTAGAAACCAAAATCATCAATGGCACAAATCCAAAAAAAATCACTCCCAGTTGGCACCTCTTAGTCCCTTTCTTTATTCTACAAGCCTTATTACCTCCTCCCCTCACTCTCATCACTTCACACATAAGACACGAGGCCAATAAAGTATATGAACAACTATCTAATGAGGGAGTAACTACACAAGCATAAATCATTATTCTCAATGCCCACAATCATCTAGATTCACAACTGTTAAAACAATGCCAAGAGTTAGCTCTACATGATTTCCTCCCCTCAGATGGGGTGACACATGGAAACAAAAATTCACATGGTGTACTCAAAACGAGGGTAGTTAAATCCCATCGCAGCTAGCCTCCTCCTCTGTCCTTTCAAAATGCATAGCATTCACTTCGTCTATAGCTTAGTGCATTGGGACAGTTTGATATATTTAATGGTGATTCAAGCTTAGCCCTCTGGTACTGGTACGATGCAACAAGGATGCATCACTCCCAAATTCATGGATCCCCAAGTCATAACTTCCCTCATCATCACATAGGTAACTCCTTGTTGTGGCTCTTATCTCCAGAGTTTGTCCTTAGTTTTTCATTCTCCCTTGACTGTTATTCTCTAAGCACTCCAAGCCTCTGTAATTTTCCTTCAGTCCATTACCAACATTTTTGGCCTCTCCTCTGTTAATTCTTCCATCCATGAGCTCAGCCTCTCCATGCCTTGTGAGAGAAGAAAATCCAAGCGTGGGTTGGCCTACTACAATCAAGTAGGCAGGAATCAGCGAACATGACTGACCTCTTTCTCTCCCATTCTAGGAATTAGCTCGACCCACTCTCCCCACTCTAGTCAAAACTGGTGTGAGGAAGCTCAAGATGAATTTCACTCGTCTAACCTATAGCTAATCTATGGGGGATGCATAGTGGAGGAGGAGATTCCTCCTAAATGGGAGGAGATTCCGCCTAACTGGAAGGAGACCACCATGGATAATATGAAATAAATAGGCACCAATATCCCTTTGAATTCCCTTGACTCATCCATGAAAGGATGTATAGTAGAAGAGGAAATCGCTCCTCTGATGCCATATTACTGGAAGAATTCCGTCGAACCCTACAAGAAAAACCCAGGGATAAAGTGGGGTGAATACTAGAGTGAGGAGGAAACCCATAGGGAAACATACACAAGAGCACAATTTCACTAGATCTGGGTAGCCACGACCTACCTAGCTCCTACAGGATCACAGAGGATCACTAGTCTTGATTTTTGAGATGACAAGAGACTTGGTCGAGTAGCTACACAACCAACACATCCTCAACAAGCACCTTGATGTTATGTTCGACTATCTGTCAAGCGATCCTACAAAGATCCACTGCTCGACATGCTATCATCCATACACCTTCACAATACGCCAAGATAGATGCACAGGTTCACCTCACGTCTGGTTTATTTATTGTTATATCTCTAGTTTTAGCTACAATGTTTTTGTTGCAATTAGACTCTGGCTCATTAGCTGGTCCTTGAACAATTTCCACCACATGTTCTAGTTTCCATGTATGTGGAAGAACAAGTGGCGAGTCCTGATGTTTTTTCAGACATGTGTCACTTTCTGGTCCTTGAACAATGTCGTCCACTTGTTCTGGTTTCCATACATGTGGAAGAATAGGTGGCGAGTCTTGATGTATTCTCATACATGTGTCGCTTATTTTTTTATAGCATAAGGTAATGCAATAATTTTTATTTACAAAATAATAAAAAAATGGTGGCAAGGAAAGTTTCTGAAAATGACATATTTTCATTATGGGATATTCACGAAAAAGTGTTGAAGGATTTTGGAGAAATTACGGGCTATACTATTAGACCACATATGAAAAACCTTTCCCTTTCATTTTGCACCATCAGATAAACAACTTACGTGTAAGTTCAAAGAAAGGGGAAATTTAATGGTTGAGATATAGTCGCTAGGCGTTGGATTGACTTGGGTTGTCTAATGGCTCCAAGTTTATATAATGGACGATTTGTTTCAAGAAATATTGTCATTGAAAGTTACCATATGGAGAACAAGAGTAAGCTCATGTTGTTCTTTGATGACAAAATATTTCGGCGAAATGCATGAGCCAAAGGGATATTTCCAAGTGTGAGCATAAAGTGTTGTGGGTGATATATATATGTAATAATGTCGGGACGGAAAGGTGGGGACCCAACTTGAAAAATCACATTAAGATAACCCGAGTAAATTAGAAAACTATCGCAACTTGCCAAATTTGCAATGATGTGGCCATTGAAATACGGATATCATCGTCGATATCAACAAAAAACTTATCAATTATTTCATTCCCCAGTAATTTGTTGAATATGGAATTGTAAGGGCAGCGACGTCAGGGTTTTGGATATGTGAAATAATAAAGAGTCGGAGTCCAAGCGTCAATGATGCATGATCGAGGTGATATAGAAAATACTAGGAGGATGCGTAGCTGAAGTGGTCTTAGAATGCATTAACGTACTGGGTAGAAGTGGGCACCAACTTGTGTTCATACCAGATTAGGACTAACCCCCAAGTGACAGCAACGAAAAAAACCACGTCATTGATATCATCATCAAGATGAAGGTTGGCTTACAATGAACCAATCCATGGATGATTTTAGGGGCTAAATTTTGCTCATGGCCTAATTTTCCATGGTTTTTCCAAAAACGAGATTCGTTATTTTAAAACTGATTCGCCCAAATTCTATAGGATAAAATTATTTTACCTTAAAAATCGCCAAAGTTTTATAAAAACTATATAAAATCCTTAGAAAATTGAATATTTTTACGAAAATATCGCCAAACATTTATAGTTGGCATATGAAGGATTAGTAAGATTCGCCAAGGTTTCTACATTTTAAAATAAATTTTTGTCCTTAAAATCATCCCGGTTAACCATCTCCTAAAGAAATTTGTTGATGACAATGTTGTTAAAGAGTATTCATGAGGACTTTTATGCTTAATAACATCAATATGTCGGGAGCCAAGTGCCGATGATATTAATTGAGATCGTAAGAGTAAGGAGGTGAGCGACCAAGTAGTTGTGGGTGGTTTAAATTTCAAAAGGACCCAAAGCAGTTGGGGAAAATCACATGAAGAGTATATCAAGATGGATTTGAGTAGCAACTGATAGATTATGCATTAAATCTGTTTTGGCATCTTTATACAAGCATCAATCTCATAAATGAATAACCATTAGGGTAGAAAGAGTAGCACCTTGCAAAATTTTGGTAATGTGGGTACCCACTAAAATTCAAGAGTTTGAATGGGATTTTTTTTATGTCACAACAAATGGCAACTTGCTAGGAGAACCAATGATCTATATTCCATATTTACCTTTAGACTATGAATATTTAACCACATAACTTCTTAAAATTTGATAGGTGGATCGATACCGTATATCCCATAACACTCGCTCTTTCTAAAAAAATAGAACGTAGCACTAGCTTCAACGATCTTCATGATAATACTAGTGATAAAATTAAGGGAGGAAATCAATTTATACACCTGTGAGCATCGAGAGACCCCAAAAGCCTGTTATTGACTGTTTATACACCGTTGTGTGTTCCTCATCTCTTTTTTCCCGACATTGATTCACTACCAGTGAGTGTCCATAGACCAAATGAAGTTATATTCGTATGATACAAGCATGGCCCCATTGCCAATGAACACCCATATCCCTGACATGTTTACTTGTTCTTCCCACACAATTATTAGTGCTTTCAACTTCCCATTTATTTAGATTGTATATTCCACCTTTTTTATTTGTAATTTATGTAACATTTTTGCTTAATGGGTGAGAAGGAAGCAAGGTGATACAAGAGTTTCTTTGATATACAGGTCTCTGTATTTATTTCAACTTCATGGGTCCTCTCCAAAAAACTATTCATTAAGTTGATCGGAAATGGCGAACTGTCACAAACATTATCTTGAAGACATCAGTGGCCAGTGCATGTTCTTGTTTATGACTTGGTGAGTCGAAAGGGAGAGTGATCACACAGATAACAAATCTCCTATCAATTTAAGAATTTAAACCTATTTTAAATATAGTCTAGGGATCTCTTGATAACAAAGTATCCTGAATTATTTCCAGTCAATGTTCTCATAAGTTATAATTCATTTTCTTTGGTACCATATGCAAGGTGTTTCATCTTTACCAAGTCATCCGAATAGTCATTCTTATACATATTGAGTGTTTAGCGTGTAACAAAAACTCCAATAAACCCAATTTGGAATGAGTTATCAGAAGCTTTATTACTGCAGTAAAGTAAGTATAGCATGGCAAAGCAAGGAAAGGAAAACTGAAAATATTTACAAAAAAAAAAGGGAACCTATTATGTACATAGCTACATCACCTAGGGTGATTAGGAGAAGTATTGTTTAAGAAATGTTCCATTGACATGGAGCTCCTCCTCGTTTCCCTCCAATGCCTCGAGTTTAAAATTTCCTGGTCCAATCTTTTTATGAATTTGAAATGGACCCAGCTGGATTTTTTGGAATTTGGTATGTTTCCCTTTAATTTCATTTTCCTTATCCCACTTGAGGACGAGATCCTCGTCTTGAATTATTTTTTTCCTACAGATGATTTATCAAACCATCTCTTGATTATTTCCTGATGTTGCATTAGGTTCCTTTTGGGATTTTCCTTATCTTATTCAAGGTTGAGGAGAATATTTAACCTTTGTTGCATTACTGGGTACTCTTCATCTTGAAGATATCGGGAAAGTTGTAGTGAAGGTAGGAAGGTGTGAGTAGGCAGGGTGTCCTCTTGTCCGTAGACTATAAAAAGGGAATAATTTCCAAGGGAGTACTTTGATGTGACTCGATCATCCCATAAGGAATTTGGGAGGGCTTGTTAGGTATCTAGAGAGATAGATAGTGATAATAGTGGAGGCCGTTCAATGTAAGGTGGACTAGGTCCACTATAATATTAAATAAGGCCCACTATGATAGTTATATATAATAAATGTAAGAGGACTTACTGGAAGGTTATACTTCTAGAAGGTTTATCCTCTAGAATGTTATTAGGTGGTTGGTAGAACGAAATAAAATGGTTCAATCAATGTAATGGTATATGAAGAGAAGTATTGTATTTGGAGCGGTATCTCAATAGGAGGAATCCCCCTCGAAGAGACAAGTGAACATGAGAGGATCCCTTCCATAATAGGATCCATTATATGGTGTTGCCCTACCTCAAGGGTTTTCTTATAATAAAGTGTGGTTTTCATATATTCTTCTTGGATATATTATGTTGTATTCTGTATCCATACCTTTGGTTCTTAACAAGTGGTATCAGAGAACTTTCCTTGGCAGGAATTGTGGGAAAATATTTTTCTATTTTTGTAGTTTTTTTTCAGAGAATCCAAAGAGGGTCACTACATTGTGGATGATTTATGTGTATTTATATGAAAAATTTGTAGAAAATTGTTGTATATCTGAGTTGCTCTCATAAAAGCACCCAATTTTAAAACAAAAGCATCTGAAACAATGTCCGAGAAGTAAATTTACTGAAGTTTTAAAATACTTTATTTTCAGGGTTTTTTTTCATGGACGACCATGCGATGTTTCCGATTTATGTAGAATATGGGGATGAATTTTCCAAAAAAAACTGAATATCTGAGTTCCATTCACAATTTGAACCAATTTCAAAAAAGAAATCATCTAAATCGGAGCTCTGGAAGTGAAGATATAGTTGATTTAAAATCAACCATTTTTAGGGGTTTTTTCATGACGATCGTAGGACTACAGAGTTCATAACTTTTCATAGGGCACTTAGGTTAATACTAGATCAGTTCCATTGAATAGATAATTTTAATATCTTTCTTTTGGTATATTATATGTGGTATTTCCTGTCACGTCCCCGATCATCATACCCCTGTCGGGCAACGCAACCTAACAACTATATCATTCCTTTTCTACTTTGATACCAATTATATACCAATTTGTAGCATACCCAGCCATAATCTGTTGGGCTATGCCACACAAATATTCTTGTAGAAACATCATACACATCTGGGCCACCTAGGCCAGGACATGCTACCTCATAGAAATGACAATTATCATGTGCATATATATAAACATAAACAAACAACATGTTCTACTAATAGACAGATTAATGTGGAAATAACAATAAGCCTACACATACAACATATACATGCATTACTCATCGATTATAACACATGTACAAATACACAACATGTAAAATGAACATAAAAGTGGTACTTATATTTTAATAGAAGACCACCAACTGCGTGCATAACTTCCATGAAATTCCTAGCCATAGACCACATTGCTCATCACTCTCAACAATGGGTCACCCTTGATATGGGACTAAACTCCACCCGAGTAAAGGGATTCCTAGGCTCGACTGAGGCTATGGGAACTGCGCAGTACAAAAGGAAGGATTTCCTCCAAGGAGTCACTTATGCCCACAACTCATAAACTCTCATTCCCCACATGCCCGTCCCACCCCATGAGTGTACACCTTCACTGTCCAATAGTCCATCGGCTACTACACCTCCTTTTCCTTAGGTTTCAGCAACTGGACAAATCAAGAATTCTCAGATCTTTGTAGCTGCTACTGGACTCCCTCTAGGAGAAATCACTTCCCCAGCAAACTCTCTCACCTGGAGAGAGTTGCTCATAGCTTTGACAACCTGCTTATTCAATCACAAAAAAATTTCTCTCACTTGGAGAAAGTAGCACATAGGCTTGAAAACCTGCTTCTTCAACCCAGCTCTTAAGAAAATATAACAATAGCATTCGGCTAAAACATAGGTGATGGTAACAACTGAAAACAGGTAAGGACATAGAATATAGAAACAAGCCATGCTCTGCCAAGGAACCGCATTAGCAGAAATAACCAACCGCTAAGACACAACATGGGCTTTGGGAAATATAGATGCACCCAACTTTACAGGAACTACACAGGATATCTCAATGACTGCAGGTTTCAGAGGTGCATGCCTATTTAGACGTCGATAATGGAGGTCATGGCTTAGTATGTGAGTGTGTGTGTGCCTGGGGATAATGGTAAGAACATCCCAAAATAGTAAGAATTCCCACTTATAATTGCATGTTCATGAGTTGACACATGGCGCTCATGAAGTGTGTTCCTCTCCACTTGGAGTTTGTTACTCTCCCCAAAGTAACTTAGGGCAATTGGGTTTATCTCCCAAACCTTAGTCTTTTAAGGAATTAATAATATAATATTATTCCCTTAGAGGTAAGCCCTCTAGCTTAGCCCTTTTTCCTAGCCTCTTACCCCTTTCCCTTTCCCTACCTAGTGGAGCTTAGTCCTGCATTCTCTTTTATCATGGTGGTCTACACGAATTGATGTATTTATATTAAATATATGAGTATTTACACATATACAATAATAGGCTCAGTGGCCTTTGCATTTAGACTGTCTTGTCGAACCATCACATAATGCTCCTAGCTTATTATAAATCACCTCACCAGCCTATCAAACATGTTTACAATTCATAAGTACAACTGGGGATTTTCCTAGGGATATTACAATCCCCTCCCCTTATTTTTGCATTGTCCTGTTGACGGGCGAAATTGACTGTCCGTCAACTGGAAGAACGAGTC
>SNQJ01S0008215.1:81112-159566 GCA_010110895.2 Picea sitchensis
GTTTCCTGTCTGGTGCCCTGCTGGTGCATAAATGTGTTGATGCACACACCCTTTCCTTGATGACTTTTGTGTCTCTATATGATGTGGATGGCGATATACAACAACTGTAGGAATTTGTTCTTTTTTCTTCAAATCTGCAACACTTTGTGCCTTTGAGTCAATGACCTGCTTAACTTATTGATTATGTCCTTCTTGTATTTTTGTTTCATCTCCTTCTGTAGACTCTGCCTCTGATTCAGCTTCAGACTGGGCAATAAATTCTTTGCTAGATTCCATGAGTCCATCTTTCTTACTAAGAGACACATCCTGCAATGTGATTTTCTTTTTCTTGTACCACAACTTTAAAAACTTCTTTTGCACATTAATATTAATGGTACTCATTGATTCTATCCAAGGATATCCCAAAACAATATCCACTTCATCCATATCCATAGCATAAAAATCTGAATGCAACACATATTTATCCATGGTAATATTCAAATGTTTAAAAATTTGAACATTTTCACCCTCAAACTGTGTGCTTTGAATATTCTTCACTGGAACTTGCAATCTATTAACCAACTGAACATTGATAAAATTATGCGTGCAACTAGGGTTAATAGAAACAATGGTATTTTCTTTATGAATATAACCATGAACCTGTAATATAGATTCATCACATGAAAATAAACTCTTGGCTCTCTTTGTATCCTTATTTTCTCCATGAGACCACTTATCTAACAATATTTTTTCAAATTATCCATTGGAGAGTATCATCATCTCCTTATAATCAAGCAATTTCCACCAAATGGAAGCATCACCTTGCAATTTGAGATCTACCCAATGGGGCCAATTCTCTTCCCATGCTGACTTTCTTTCTTTAATGAATTCGTCAATACTAGGGCCATGACATTTCCATGTAAAATACATCTTTCTATGTAAAACTCCAAAAACAGAACAATAAGTTACGGCAACAAATTGCGGCTTTTTCCAGAAAAACCCTAAAAAACTATTGAATTTAAAATGCTCATAACTTTACTTCCCGAACTCTGTTTCAGTTGATTTTTTTTTTTGAAATTAGGTATTTTTCCGAGAGGAATTCAAATAACCAATTTTCTTTTCCAAATTCAGCTTGTAAAGATTCATATCTGAACTTGAAGTGCATCGCCCTCTTTTTCTTCCCTAGAAAAAATTCTGCAAAAAGAGAAAAAATATTCTCTTCTTTGGCCAAGGAAAGTGCTCTGATACCAATTGTTAAGTACCTATACCACATATGAAAATATACTTCAAAAATAACCAAGAATTAACCATAAACCATTCACCATAACAATGAACAAAAGAAATATCCAAAACCCTTGAGGTACGGTAACACCATATATTAATCTTTATGGAAGGATAAAACTCCTCAAGCAATCCTTGCTTGTACAATCACAATATTCTTCACTATGTTTCATTGCATTGCTTACACTTCTTTATATAGCTCTCCCTATCTCCTATGAACCTTTGGAGAGCCTTATCACATTTATTACATCCAACTACCATAGTGGGCCTTTATTAATATAGTGGACCTAATCCACCTTACATTGAATCACCACATTTTCATATATTTACATTGTTTATGACTAGCTTCAGGACTAGTCAAAAACCCTATCTTCCATAGAGTGTATCTCCAAAATTATAGCGAATAAGAGATAAATTTTTTATCACATGTACCTAGATATGTCTTCTCAACAACATACAAATTTCACCATATGAATCATTCCAAAAAACAAATTATAGCGAAAATGGTAAGATGACCTATAAATAACATACCTTAGAACACATCACCAAAAGACTTCATCCTCCCTTGTGTTTCGACCTTTTTTACTTCATATTTCCTCTGAAATTCAACTTATATATCCTTGTTCATTAAAAAACTTGTGTGTGTTGAAAAATTAAAATATACTGAGATGTATTTATACCCTTTATGTCACTTCCTTTTAACATTAGGGACAACATGCAGTTTTTTCTTCAATTCACATTGTCATCTTCAAAAATTCATTTCTCCAAAATCATGAGGATCCACCTGATGTGCCACATACCACCGAAAGAGGAATGAATTATACTATCCATCCAAGGGTGTTTTATTTTCATATGTAATTTCATTAATTTCTATCTACTTCGACCAACTATGGGGTCCAAAAGCCAATGGCTAGGGTTGACATCAATGACAACAACCAATCTTCCAACAATTTCCCCCTTTGTCATTGTTCTTAATTTTATGAGCGAAATGAAATGAATACAGATTATTAAAAGGTACTTAACACAAAATAACAGAGATACAGTAAAAATGGTTTTCTATTCAATAAGGAAATAAGCTGAAACTGTAAAATGCAGCGGAAACAAGCTTGCTGGAATGGTGGCGGCTTATCTCTGAGAAGAGATGTGATGGTTGCGCTCATTCACAAGAAGATGATTACAATGAGGCTCTGAAGGCATTTTTTACAATAAAATGGAATGACAAAAACCCTAGACATCCAAAAACCTAACCCTAGAAGATGAAGTGCCAAAAGTCATGTGGGCCCTGTTTGGGTAAGTTAGTACATTAACTTCTCGGGGTTGTAACTTTTGGATACGATCTCTGTTTTAGGCGTCTGATAGCCTGTAGGAAAGGTATCGCTGAGGAGATTCATTTTGATGCCTCAATCATGCTGTAGGCTATCATTGATAACCTCTATATCGAAAAACATTCATTTGGTCCCTCAAAATGGCCCCGGAATTTAAAAACTGCTAAAAATAGTAAATTGCCAAAATTGCTAGAAAAATGTTTTGAGCGAGTTGGAGAAGGTGGGTGGCCACCAATATCCACCTGGATCAGTTATTGATGGAAACAATCATTCTCCCCTTGTCATCATGATCCCAATTTCTCTCCCCTTTTGACATCAATGGAAAAGGGTGGGGTTGCTCCCCCTAAGTTCAATGGCATAAGGTGACCTTCTTCTTTGGGGCTTCTCCCCTTGAACATGTGGCATTCAATAATACTTCATCCTTATTTTTGGTCTTTGGGACTTTTTATTCCTTGGAATCCTTTTGTGTGGCTTATGTCTTCTCTCTCTTCTTGATGTCTAAGATGTATATGTTGTTTGGTCTTCTTGTTGCAGTTGCAACCAATCTTCCTGAGTTCTTTTCTCTGATTTTACATTTTTGGGAGTCAAACATAAGAGTGTATCCTTGATCACATATTTTTATGATATTGAGGAGATTATGCTTCAGATATTGAACCAATAGGACTTTTCTTGCTTTTACACTTTCACTTCAAAGCTTTACAATTCCTTTTCCATGTATTTTGGTAGATGATTCATCTCCAAATGCAACATGTCCACCCTTTTTCTTCAAGCTGAAAAATTTTATTTGATCTCTGGTCATATGAGATGAGCACCACCCACTGTCTATGAACGATTCATCTTCTTCTTTGCTTTCTTTGGAGACCAATGCTATTCGATATTTTTCATTGTGTGGAATTTATTTCCTTTTCTATGTTGTAGTTGGTATAGGGACATTTGGCATAGGATTATCTTCCTTCATCTCTTTGAAATCTCGTTCTTTGTGACCAAGATTATTTCAATTGTATCATACAATATTTTTATCCATTAATGGGTCAACTGAATTATAATTTTTTTTTACAGGTCTACAAACATTTCCATATCTACTATTTGCACCATTCATGTAGCTTGCATAGTTATTCCTTTCATTGATTCTACAATTGATTTCCTTGTGTCCAAAATTTCCACAAGTATAAAAATGTCCAAGAAAGAAATTTTGATACCTGGGAGTAAGTGAAATTATTTGTGGTGTGGCCCGTCTGGGTTCATGATCTATTCTTCTATAGTTTCCTTCATAATGATTGATTTCATACATGATGGGAGAGGATCTTCTTGATGTCTCATTCCTTCTGAATTCTAGTCTTCTATCTTGTTGTTCATCTTTCTCTAGAGTGTTGGTTTCATCCTTTTCATCTTCCTTCTCTTGTTTTGTTGTCTTCAAACTATAATTGTATCCTAGTCTTGTATTGTCATTTGGAGATCTTTGACTGCTAAGGATCTCATCTAATTTTTCAGTTCTTTTTTCGAACTTCTTCAACTTTTCTATTGTCAATAGTAGCTCCCCTTTTGTGTGATCCAATTCTTTTTTCAATTTCTCATAATCTTCTAATTGTTCCTTCAAGATACCAATGGTCTTTTCAAGACTGTAATTATCTTCTTCAAAACTACTCAATTCACCTTTTAGTATTATGTTTGTGTTTCTAAGCTTGTTATTTTTAGTTTCAACATGCTTCAACTTTTCAATATTCGCATCTTCTTATTCACTCTCTACGTTGTCTTTGTATCCCCAAAAGGAATCAAGGGTGGTTTCTTCATCTGAATATTCTTTAGAAATGATTTATTCTTCTTTAGAACTCTTGTGATCATTATCTTGGGTTTCTTGGGTTATGAAGAGGACTTATCCTCCATCATTATCTTCTTCATCACTCTCATCTGAGGAGATGTTATCATCCTTGCAGTAGAAGATCTTTTTATTGTTGAGACTTCTCTTTTTATAGTAGCAATTTTCAACAATATGTCCTATTCTACCATAGTTAAATAATTTGAGAGGAGACTTACCTTTGTATCTTCTAGTTCCCTTCTGGAACATTCTTCCCAAATTTCTTATTTCTTCATCAAGGTTGATATCCTTGTCTTTTGTCTTCTTTATGGATTTAAAGGCTGCTTCATTGTTTGGCTGGTAAATTTCTATACCTGTTCTCATTTCATATGCTATAAGAAACCCATATAGTTCATCCATTGTCATTATGCTATAAGAAACCCATATAGTTCATCCATTGTCATTTTGTCAAGTCCCTAGTTTATTCAATGGAATATACCTTAGCATCATACTTCAAGACATTTGATCTCAACACTTTTTGTACAAAAAAGGATCCATTGATCTCTTCAACTAATCCTCTGAAAGAATTAACAACTTCATAAGAAAATAAGTTAAACATCTTCCTTTTTCATTCATCTTCAAAATTTTCAAATTCTGCTCTTTCTCTATGTCGCTGAAGCTTGACCTACTTAACTTCTTTGGATCACCCTTCATGCATACTTTTGAGTTTTTCCCTGCACCTCTTAGCAGCAAGTTGCATCCCATCACTTTTGTATCGGCAACTGGTGCCAATGCTCCTAGAATAACATGTTTGGCTTTTCAATTAAAACTCATAAGCTTCTTCTCATTTGGATCGGTTGGAGCATTCTTTGGGATTACATAGCCATTTACAACTGAGTACCAAATGTCAAATCCCAAAGTTGTTAGGTAATTTCTCACTCTATCACTCCAGTATGCATAATTGCTTCCATCAAATCGTTGAATCCCATTTGGAATGTGCTCATGGTCATCCATCTCTACTCAGGATTTTCCTTCCAGTGGTTAAACTATTCTGAAGGAAACCGACTCTGATACCAATTGATGATACTGAGAGGGGGGTGAATCAATATCAAGTACAATTTAGAAAAAAATTCATCTTATACTTCAACTATACTATATATTCAATTATATCCAATGAGCGATGACCAATAGTATAATATTTACACGAATACACCACAATACACCATGCACAATATATGAGAAATAACCAATAGTTATTGTTCAAGGGAAGTAATGACTTCCAAAGGTAGCTACAACTTCCAAATATAAAGGGAGGGATAAACCTCTAAAAGGAAGATACAATCATCCAATATCCAGAGAGGGTTGACCTCTCCATCCTTTCTCCTTCCTTCCACCCAAGAATATATGAGAGATGAAAAATCTTTACATTAAATTATCACCATCAACCGACCATCACATAAAACCTGATAATTCTTCCTAAGACATCTTCAACTTCTGAAATTCTTCACTTCTTGGAATACTCTAATCCTATAGATAATATTACTCAATGTATTCTCTGAAACTCATCCAAGTTTCACTCGTTGAATCCTCCCAGAAAAGGAGTTATAGAGAAAATGGTAGACATTATTCAATTTTGGTTTATTCAGGAGAGCGAACTTGTACAGAATGCCCTGTGCGCAATTTTTAACATCTGATTCTGAACTTTGTAAACAAGAAACTATAGGCCATATGATTTCCAATGAAATTAGTCTCACTTTATTTGGATTCTCTATGAATATGTTATGACTATTTTACTCGGAACACTTGTTTATGACTATCATCGGGACTAGTCAAAAACCCTATCTTCCACATAGTGTATCTCCAAAATTATAGTGAATAAAGAGCTGAAATGTTTACCACAGGTAACTAGATATGTCTTCTCAATAGAATACAAATCGCACCATATGAATAGTTCTATAAAAAAAAATAAAGAAAAAATGGTAAGATGACCTGTAAATAACATACCTTAGAACACATCCCCAAAATACTTCATCCTCCCTTGAAATTCATCCTTATTTACTTCAGATTTCCTCTGAAATTCGACTTATATATTCTTGTTCATTAACAAGCTTATGTGTGTTCAAAAATGAATGTATAATGATATATATTTATACCCTTTATGTCACTTCCTGTTAACATTAGGGCTGACATGTAGTTTCTTCTTCAATTCACATTGTCATCTTCAAAAATTCATTTATCCCCAATCGTGAGGATCCACGTGACGTGTAACATACCACCAGAAGAGGAATGACTTATACTATCCATCCATGGGTGTTGTATCTGCATATGTAATTTCCTTCATGTCTATCTAGTTCGATCAACTATGGGGTCCAAAATCCAATGTCTAGGGTTGACATCAATGACAACAACCAATCTTCCAACAAATATGGCCGAAGGAGGTCCACATTTAATACTAGGTGCAAGACAAGAAATGGTGAAGTGTTGAGATCGAAATCATTGCTATGCATAGACTTGGTGATGGTGTAAGTCTCATAGTGAAGTGGGAGGATCTTCTGATGGGGCCCTATGAGACGCTCCTTCTGCAAATGTAAGCATAATTTGTCTCCAACCTGAAATTAGTGTGGTGCCCTGTGTTGATCATGGAGCTTCTTGTACTTAGCATTGGATTTATGCAAAATCTCATGGACCTGTTGGTGGATATGATGAATCCTCTCAATAAATTTGGTGGCTTTGTCGGTCTCAAAATTAACATGGGAAGAGTATGTTTGTGTGGTGGCAAGAGGTAGTGTAACAACAATGGGACCCAAGTGTTGGAATCCCACACCCACCTGAAATGGGATATGGTCGGTGGAGCTATGGAGAGCCTTTTTGTAACTGTGTTGAACATAGCCGATACTCTCATCCCATGTATGTGGATTCTTAGAGTTTTACATACCTAGGATGTGCACAATTATTCGATTGACGACCTCTGTTTGGTCATCTGTTTGGGGGTGGAAAGAAGTGGCTTTAGTGATCTTGGTGTCCAACCGTGGCCAAAGAATTGACAAAAATGTGTTGAGGAACCTTTTTTCCCATTTAGAGATGATGGTTTTTGTTATCCCAAAATGGACCCACGCTCGTTCGAGGAATAGCTTGGAAGTATCTTCCACTATGGTATTTGTCTTGTAGGTTGTGAGGACGACCATCTTCGAAAACATATCAATGAAAAAAAATATACAATCATTGCCTTGCTTGGTGGATGGACGGATAGACATGTAATCCATTGAGATGGATTCCAAAGGATTATCGAGAGTCGAAAGAGGGGTGTATAAGCCTTGCTTCTTGATGATTATCTTGGCAATGGAACAGGAAGTGCAATATTTGGTATACTTGTTGACATCCTATTGAAGTTCTGACCAATAAACATGTTTATGAAGAATGACCACAGTTTTCTCCATGCTAAAATGTCCTTCCATCCGACTATAGTGGGATTCCAAAATTAGATTCACACGATCACTTGTAGGAACACAAATATGGCCCATATGGCATAATAATCCATCCTGAATGTGAAAATTGGTGACATTCACGTCTGTACCCAAGAGATGATAGGTGGTGGCAAAGTCCGAATCTTGTTGATAAAGTTGGGGCCACTCAGATGCCTCATGTCCACAGGAAAGGAGAACAGTGGTGAGTGAAACCATCAGAGGTCGATTGAGGCAGTTAGTAACATGCTTTGAGATCCTTATCTTATACTTGATGTTGAGATGGAAATAATGCATATAAGTGGACCACTTTTTATGGAGGTCGTTCTGCAATTTCCCCTATGTTTGTATGAATTGCATAGGCTTGTGATTAGTGTGGATGATCATCTCCTTTCCCACAATGTAATTTTTCCATTGACGATAGGATTGTACAGTGGAATACATTCCTTTTCATAGGTGGGGTATTTCCAAACAATATCTGAGAGTGTCTCACTATGGTATGTCACCGGATGACCATGCTGAGTGAGAATTGCACCTACAACATAGTCAAGTTCATTAGTCTCAATCTCGAATGATTTTTGTAGATCGAGAAAGGCAAGTATTGGAGTTGGTCACATATGATGCTTCAGATAATTGAATGTTCGTTGTTGTTCCTTCCCCCACATGAACATTTCCCTGCCACCTCCCTTGGTCACCTGGCTAAGGGCCCATGCAATATGGGAGAATCCTAACATGAACTATTGATAGTAGTTGGTCAGTCCCAAGAAGATCCAAAGATCGGTTAGTGTGGTCGGGGTTGGCCAGCCATGGATGACTTAGATCTTATCTAGATCAACATGTACCCCATGATCATCAACAATGTAACCTAAGAATTGGACCCTATTCATGTCAAAGGAACATTTTTCCAAGTTGGCATATAGCTTGTGGGTGAGGAGAAGATTTCTCTGTACTCTTCCATGATCATGTCCACTTGATTTTACTTCAAAGAGAGGATCTATGTAGAGGCCACAGATGTGGCGATGACCTTATTCTTATTGTGAGCATGGGTCACAAAGAAGAAGAACTTCCCAGTCTGTAAAATGACCTTACTTCATTTCTTAGCAGAGATTAAAGAAATATCAGTAGGCAACGCTACCTCTAGTATCTTGTACAATTGTCTTCCCAAAGTAATAATAACACTATGAGGTCTAGACTCATACACATCATGAAGCTTCCATAAATATGTTTGTCCTAAAAGAACATCACAAAATTCAAGTGGAGAAATATCACACATTACCTCATCTTTGAAAGGCTTGATGTCGTAACACGGATGAAATTGTTGGTTGACACGAAGATCTCTTCCTTGGAGAAGCTAGCCAATGGTGTAGGGTTGTGGGTGTAGTGTCATTGGAAGGTCCAGTCGCTTGACGAACTCTGTTGAAATCAAGTTCTTCTGACTCCCACTGTTGACAATGAAATGAAGCAGAGCCCCCTTTACCCACATCTATGAGTTAAAGATATGTTCCCCTTCCTCTGTTTCCTTTGTTTCCCTTGGCTAGGCTTTGGTGGTAGCGATAGTGGCACTGGGTTCAACATCAATAATCCTCTTACCTCCTTCAAGATTTGATTCGGAGTCAAAATCAACCTCTGACTCAGAATCCTTCAGCTCAACCATGAGTGACTACTTGGAGAGACATTATTTAGTGTTGTACCAAAGGATTTTATGTTACCCACACCATTTTCCCGTGTCCTTATTCGTTTTCTCATTTCGTGTATTGTATTGCGTATTGGATTGGTTGTCTTGAGAGGTTCCATCTTTTCTCTGTTCCTTGTTGTGTGGGTTGGGGTTTCCTTTTCCATGCTTTGGCTGTGAGGAGTTTGCACATCCAAACTCTCACCTCTTTTGCTTAAATTTCTTCTCGATCTTGACAATGTATCTATAAGCCATACCCAATGAGGCGATGTCCAGAAAATACGTTTCTGTTTGAATGTATATATGCAAATAGCCATGGTATTTGAGAACTAGATGTCGCTCAGAGTCTTTGATACCCAATTAGGTGCATAGGGTATATAAAATATTGGTGAAATCTAGTACTGTCTGGTCCCTTTCTTGATTCAAGGTGGTCCATATGGTGTACTGGTCCTCGTAGCTCCCAATAAGGTAGTATTTTTCTTTAATGGCATCTCGGAAGGAATCCCATGTAGGGGAAACCACAAATATTTCATATTACTCTATAGCCCTTTTCTTAGAGTAAGTGTCCCACCAATCCTTAACATGGGGGACAACCTTGAGTAGTGAAAAATTAATATTTCCCCTATCGAAAAAATTGTGGACCAAAAAATACCCTTCGAGTAGATTCAATCACTTATCTACAACATCCACATCTGTCGGTCCTTCAAATAATGGAATAAAAAAATTTACCTGTACTTTGAAGGGGGTTGTATGGCTTCTTGATGAAGATGCTTTGTCTGTGGGAAGTCATCGAAGGATCTACACAAAGTTGTCCATAATTTCATTCCTTTCTCGCGCAAGGGCTTCCTCGAGAATTTTTTTAAAAGGATCTACTGCTCCATCATCTTTATTTTCGTCTCCCATGGGTTGTTTTCGAGCTCAACATGACCGATCTTGCAACGACTCGATTGGTTCGATTCCCAACTTCTTGTACCCATATCTTGTCGGGGACATGCATGAAGAAAAATAAATGAAGAGAAGACCACTCTGATATGAATGACCTAGATTTAGGAGAGAAACGAACTGATTAGCAGACTGAATACAATAAACACAGATATATGAAGAAAAAAATAGATATCCGGTGAACAATATCTTCTATTGAATAAATGAAATAGGTTGAAAGTGTAAAACTGCAGAACTGAAACAATTTACTTGAATGGTGGTAGATATATTTGAGAAGATATGTGGCTGCTACATGCATCCATCTGAGCAGAATGATTAGAATGAGGCTCCATAGGAATTTTTGATATTACTCATGAATTCCAAAACCCTAAACATCCAAAAACCTAACCCTAGGAGGAGAAATGCCAAAAGTGATGTGGGTCCCTATGGGTAAGTTGGTACCTCAACTTCTTGGGGTTATAACTTGTTCATATGACCTCTGTTTTAGGTGTGTGATAGATCGTTGGAAAGGTATTTTCGAGAACTACACATTACACCCTAAAAATTTGACTTCATCTAGAGTTTGACCATGACAAGACAAAAAAATAATGTTTAGGGCCCCAAGGCATCCCTAGAAGTATAAAAAGATGTGTTGACATGAAAATATACAAAATAAGCTAGCTGGATTAGTTGGGAGGCCACCAGTATCCACCTAGAAGATGTGTAGGGCTTCATACATCCCCGAAAGTGTAGAACCCACAATTACAAAGAAGTACAAAATAATGTGAAGAACTAAAAAATGTCAAGAGGAGCCAGTTGGAATAGGTGGGTGGCCACCAATATCCACCTGGATCACTAACCATCTCAAATTTCCATGCATACAGGCACAAATTGAAGAAATTTCAATGTTGGCCCCATTCACTACCCATTGTGTGGGATTAGTAGAAGACATTTGTGATGGGTTTATTATAAGTTCCATGACATTTCAAGAGAGTTTCAACAAATATTCTACATATGGAAATGACAGATGATGATAATGAGACGTGGGCAATCTAAAATATTATATGCGGGGTCAATGGATGTGATTAATCCCTTGACCATATATAATCCCTAAGAAATTAACCATTAAACTACCTAACCCCTAAGCCTCCCTTAACCTTTAATCCCTTAAAATGTAACCGCTAATCCGTTAACCCTTAATCCCTTAAAATGTAACCCCTAATCCATTAACCCTTAATCCTTAGACCCCAAATCCCTAAATTCCCTAATCCTCAAAGCCCCATATCCACTTAACCCCTAACAACTCAACAAATTAACTAGTTAGGCACAATAGGCATTAAATTGGAATCACAACTAGAAGCTAAAAAGGAAGCTAAGCTAGATGTGAACCAAGAAGCTAAACTGGAAGCTAAAGTAGAAGCTAAGCTAGAAGCTAAACTTTGTGCTAAAAAGGGCACTAAATTAGGCGCTATAGTGGGAACTAAGTTAGGCACTAAGTTAGGCACAAAATTAGGTGCTATTAACACCAAATTTAGTGCCAACTTGGGTTGCTCGACGTAAATCTCGCCCAAAATAGTGTCATCCTGATAAATATCACCGAATTTAGAAACAAAGTCGATAAAAATACATTAAAATAACCAGTGGAAGAAAAAAAGGGAGCTAAATAGGAAACTAATCATAGGGATTTGTTGTAGTGAGGCTTCAAGATTTACTACCCTACCAACACATTCAATCTTGTCTATCCACTGTACTCCCCGAGCCCCGACTACGAGTTGGTAACCATAGTTTCTTCTCCTAGGTATACCAAAAGGTGACTACGAGGGTTTTTCTTAGTACCTAGGGGAGACTTTGTATCACACATTTTAGTACTACTAGAGGGTGCCTCGTGAAGTGAGGACACTTGCACCGGACAAACATGATCTGTGGAGGTCAGGATAATTACTTCTTATACCTTTGTGCATTGGCCTGTTGGACTTAATCAACTCGTGCCTCCGTTTGGAAGGGCCTGAGCCCACTTTGTTGTTATTCCTATACCAAGACTTAATCCACTTGAATCAGAATATTAGCAAATTTGTTTGTGTTTCTTTTATCATTTAGGGATTTTTAGTTGTGTGATTGGTGAACGTAGTTCAACTTTAGAAAGGAAAGTATATTTTCATCGAGAGCTGATCACTCAAAGTGGTTGATCGACCACCCCAAATATCGAGGAAAATTCAAGGCTTTCCAACCAAGGAAGAGGTTAGAAATAATTCTTCTCCACCTCCATAAAGGCATCGACTCGATCCATTCAGAAATTTCCTACCGATCGGTTACACTGAGATAGTAAACATTGACCCTATAGAAGTTAACATTTTAGAACCAGAGGAGGTAATCATTGAGGAACTTGGAGTCGAGAAGTTCACTCCACACTTTAATCCTCCATTACTTGAGACTTTTACATTTCCAGTCGTACAAGTCCCACATTCCAGATCGAACATCGTTAATATTATCCCTCCTCACTGGGACACTATGGACGACACTCCGCCAGTATCAGGGTTGGGATTCCACACAACTCCCACCTCGACAATAGTGACCGGGGGAGTATTTCCTCCTGGTATGTTGAACCAAACGATGGGTGTTATTCATTCCACCATTGACATGTCGACTAGTAGAATTTCCTCATTGGTCGTCAATCCCACTCAAATTCTGAGTGCAGATGCATCATTTTCATCAACATCGAACACATTTTTATATGGAATGTCATCAATGGACATGCTTAATGCATTCGTTAGTTCTCACCCAATGTCCCAGTATTCTAATGTTGGTGCAGGAATTACCTCAACTCCTTACCAAGCCATTTCTTGGGGAAGAGATCACATTCCTCTTTCATCCCCATTCATCCAAAGTTGACCTTTCCAATCTTCCATCCCTAACTTCGCATGGGGTTGGGGAACCTATAAGGGTAGCGGATTTCAATCCTCTAGTATACCATCTACATCGAACCCATTCACACTTTATGGTGGTGATTCAGATTTAGGAGTAGAATGAATTGATTAACAAAATGAATACAATAAACATAGAGATATGAATAGCAACAAAGATATCTAGTGAATAATATATTCTATTGAATAAATGAAATAGGATGAAACTAATATATTCTATTGAATAAATGAAATAGGATGAAAGTCCACAAAACCGCAAAAACTCCAAACAACTCATCTAATGGTGGTATCTATATCTGAGAATATGTGTGGTTTCTATGCACATCCATATGAGAAGAATGATTACAATGAAGCTCCAAAGTCATTTTAATATTACTCATGAATTCTAAAACCCTAGACATCCAAAAAACCTAACCCTAGAGGTGAAACATAAAAATTCATGTGGGCCCCTATGGGTAACTTGGTACCCCAACTTCCTGTGGTCGTGGTAGAATCCTTTCATGCCAACCTCCATTTCCTTAGGCGCAGGATAGCCCATTGGGATGGTAGTTTTGAGAACTACACATTAATCATTAATCTCTCACTCCATCTCTAGTTTGACTATGTCAAGCCAAAACAACATTGTCATCTCAAACATTCCTGGAAGTACAAAAAGGATTATCTAGCATGAAAACATCCAAAATAATCCAAATGTATTAAAGTGGGATCAATTTCCTCTGAATATGTGTAGGGCTTCAAACAATCCCAGAAGTATAGAAACTAGAATTGCAAAGAAGTATAAAAGAACGTGTTGAACTAAAAAATGTCAAGAGGAGATAGTTGGAATAGATGGGTGGCCACCAATATCCACCTCGATTAGTCCTCCCCCCTTAGGAAGAAATGGTATCCATTGCGTTGAATTCCCCCATCAGGTGAGGAAACTTCTTCTGAATTTGGCCCTAGGTGGGCCACTTTCCTTGGTGTAGGAGCTTCCCTTGCTTGGCAACCCGATAAAGTTGGATCCTCTACTAGGAAGTTACCTTGACCTATGTTTCCATTATCTTATAAGTGGATTCTTGTTCCATGAAATCAGGGTTGAGATCTGTTACTCCCATCTATTATGCGATCTCTGAGGTGTCCAATAATGGTGGAAAATATGGCCAAAGGAGGTCCACATTGAACACTAGATGCAAGCCAAGGAAGGGTGTTGTGTTGAGCTCAAAACCATTGTTTCCCACAGCCTTGGTGATAGTGTAATTCTCATAGAGAAGTGGGCAGAGCTTCCTATGGGACCATGTAAGACTCTTTTTTCTGAAAATGTAACAAGACCTTGCATGCAAACTAAAACTGGTGTGGTACCCTGTTTTGATCATGGCGCTACTTGTACTTAGCATTGGGTTTCTGCAAAATCTCATGGACCTATTGGTGGATGTGTTGAATCCACTCAATGAATATAGTGGTTTTGTCGGTATCAGAATGAACACAGGAAGAGTTTGTCTCTGTGGTTGCAAGAGGTAGTGCAACAACAATGGGAGCCAAGGGATGGAATCCCAACCCCACCTGAAATGGGATATAGTCGGTGGAGATATGGAGATCCTTGTTGTAAATGTGTTGAACATAGGGGATACTCTCATCCCATGTATGTAGAAGATTATACTTGTACATTGTCATGCATAGGATGTGCACAATCATCTGATTGATGACCTCTGTTTGGCTATCTTTTTGGGGATGGAAAGAAGTTGATTTAGTGAGCTTGGTGTCAACCAGTGACCAAAGACTTGACCAAAATATGATGAGGAACCCGTTGTCCCAGTCGGAGATGATGTTCTTTGGTATCCAAAAATGGACCCACACTTGTTTGAAGAACAACTTGGTAGTATATGCCATTGTGATTTTCTTCTTGCAAGCTGTGAGGATGGCCATCTTCGAAAACCGATCAACGAGCACAAATATAGAGTCATTTCCTTGCTTGGTGGATGGAAGGCTAGACATGTAATCCATCGAGATGGATTCCCAAGGCTTATCGGGAGTAAGAAGAGGCATGTATAAGCCTTGCTTCTTGATGGTTGGCTTGGAAATAACAGAAGAAGTGCAATATCTGATATACTTGCTGACGTCTTGTTGAATTTTTGGCCAATAAAAATGTTTATGTAGAATGACCAAAATTTTTTCCACACCAAAATGTCCTGCCATCCGAATGTAGTGGGCTTCCCAATTCATCTTTGCATGCTTACTTGCAGAAACAAAAAGATGGACTAGATGGAATAATAGTCTGTCCTAAATGTGAAAATTGGTGACATTCGTGCATGTACCCAAGAGATGATAGGTCATGGCAAAGTCTGGATTTTGTTGATAAAGTTTGGGCCACTCAGATGCCTCATGTCCAAAGGAATGGAGAACATTGGTGAGTGCATCCACATGAGGTCGACTGAGGTCGAAAATGACATGATTTGTGCTCTCTGTCTTATAATTGATGTTAATATGGAACTGTTACAGGTAGGTGGACCACTTTTGATGGTGTTCATTCTTCAAGTTCATCTATTTTTGTATGAACTATAGAGGCTTTTGATCTGTTTGGATGATCATCTCCTTTCCTATAATTTAATGTTTCCAGTGACGACATACTTGTAAAATGGAATACATTTCCTTGTCATAGGTGGGGTATTTACAGATAGTCTCTGAGAGTGTCTTACTATGATATGCCACCAGATGACCATTATGAGTGAGATATGCACCTACAACATAGTCATATGCATCGGTATCAATCTTGAACAGTTGTTGCAGATCGGGCAAGGAGAGTACTGTTTCTCAACACACGCCAAGCTTCAGATCATTAAATACTCGTTGTTGTTCCTTCCCCCATGAAAACTTTTCCCTTCCGCTTCCCTTGGTCACTTGGTTGAGAGCCCATGCAATATGGGAGAATCCCAACATGAACCGTTGGTAGAAGTTGGCCAGTCCCAAGTAGCTTCAAAGATAGGTTAGTCTGTTAGGGGTTGTCCATTCATGGATGAGTTGGATATTAGTTGGATCAACATGTACCCATGCCAATAAAAAATGTAGCACGAGTATTGAACCTTGTTCATGCCAAAGGATCATTTTTCCAAGTTAACATATAGCTTGTGTTGTCATAGAGTGCTCGAAACCTGTTGAATATGCCGCATGTGCTCCTCAAAAGTTCTTCTGAAGATGAGGATTTCATCCAAATATACCACCACAAAGGGTCTTAATACATCATCCATCAACCTCATGAAAGTGGTTGGTTCATTTTTTAAGCCAAAGGGCATGACCATCCATTCAAAGAGACCTTATTTATATTTGAAAGTTGTCTTCTATACATCAGTTGGTTCGATGGGAACACAGTGGTAGCTAGAATTTAGGCCAATATTGTTGAAAAAATGTTTCCCCCATGAGTTGGTAAAGAAGGTCATCAATTATGGGAATTGGGTCATGGTTCCTGACTGTGATTTTGTTTAATTCTCATCAATTAATGAAAACTCAATAGGTCACGTCCTTCTTCTGCACCAATACAATTGAGTTGTTACAAGGGGAGGAGTTGGGTCTGATGTGCCCCTTTTGAATAAGCTCTTGGATTTGTCACTTGATTTTGTCATTTTCCATAAACGAGCAATGATAGACTAGTCCATTAGGAAGAGGTGCATTTGGCATTAGATCAATAGGGTTCTTGAATTGGCAGTGTGTCGATACCTCAGTGGGTGAGGAGAATATGTCTCTGTACTCTTCCACAATCCCGTCTAATTGATTTTTCTGCAAAGAGAGGCTCTATGTAGAGGCCACGGATGTGGTGATGACCTTTTTCTTACTATGAGCATGGATCACAAAGAAGACAAAATTCACGGTCTGTGAAATGCAATTACTGCATTGGTTAGAAGATATTAAAGAAATAACAGTGGGTGGCGCTACCTCTAGTATCCTATACAAATGTCTACCCAAAGTAATAATAACAATTCAAGGCTACATTCATACACAACATGATGATTCAAAAAATATGGTTTTCTTAAAATAAAATCACAAACTTCAAGGAGAGAAATACCACACAATACCTCATCTTTGAAAGTCTTGATCTCGTAGGGAAGACGACAGTGTTGGTTCACACAAAGATCTGTTCCTTGGAAAAGCCACCAGATGGTTTAAGGCTACGAGTGTGGTGTCGTTGGTAGGTCCAGCCACTGATGACCTCTCCCTAGATCATGTTCTTTTGACATATGCTATCGAAAATGAAATGATAAATATCCACCTTTACCCACATCTGAGAGTGAAATAGGCCTTCCACTTCCTCTGGTTCTTTTGGTTCGCTTGGCCGGACTTTGGTGGTAGAGATAGTGGCATTGGGTTCAACATTGATAATTCGCTTCCCTGCTTCTGGATTTGATTTAGAGTCAGAATTGACCATGAGTGACTTATTAGAATGGAATTCTTTGGTGTTGTGCCAAGGAATTTTATGGTATTCACACCATTTTCCCATGTCCTTATTCATCTTTTCATTTCCCTTCTTATGTTGTAGCTTGGACTAGTTGTCTTGAGAGTGACCAGATTTGCTCTATCCCTTGTTTTGTAGGTTGGGGCCGCCTTTCCCCTACTTCAGTTGTGAGGATTTTCAAATCCAAACTCTTGCCTCTTCTGCTTAAATTTCTACTCAATCTTGATAGCATATCTATAAGCCGTACCCTATGAGGTGATGTCTAGAAACTCCATTTTTGTTTAAATGTATCTATGAAAATAGTCACGGTATTTGGGGACGATACGTTGCTTAGATTCTTTGATACCCAATTTGGTGTGTAGGGTATGGAAATATTGGTGAAATATGGTATTGTCTGGTTTTTTTTTTCTGATGTAGGGAGATCCATCTGGTGTACTGGTCCTTGTAGCTTCCAACAGGGTAGTATTGTTCTTTAATGGAATACCGGAAGGAATCTCATGTATGTTAAAACACAAATATGGAAGATTACTCTATATCCCTTTTCTTAGAGTAACTATTCCACCATTCCTTAACATGGGGAACAACCTTGAGGAGTGAAAAAGTAATATTTTCCCCATGGGGAATGACCGAAAAATACCCTTCGAGAAACTTCAACCATTTATCTACCGCATCTGCATCTATCAGTGCTTCAAATAATGGAATATCAAACTTTAATTGTGCCTTGATGGGGGTTGCATGGCCTCTTGATCAAGATGCTTCTCCTGTGGGCAGCTGCCAAAGGATCTGTGCAAAGTTGTACATCATTTTGTTCCTTTATCATGCAAGGGATTCCTCGAGCAACATTTTAAAATGATATCCTTCTCCATCATATTTCATTTCTTCCCCCATAGGTTTTTTTTGGGCTCGATGTGACCAATATTTCGAATCAATTGGTTCGAGTCCCAACTTCTTGTACCCAGATCTTGTCGTGAACATGCATGAAGAAAAATAAAAGAAGAGCATACCCATCTAATATCATTGATCCAGATTTAGGAGAAGAATTAAGTGATTAACAAACTAAATACAATAAACATATAGATATGGATAACAACACAAATATCCAGTGAAAAATATCTTCTATTGAATAAATGAAATAGGCTGAAACTATAAAACTACATAAATAAAACAACTTGCTCGAATGGTGGTAGTTATTTCTAAGAAGAGATGTGGTTGTTATGCACATCCATCTGAGAAGAATGACTACAATGAGGCTCCAATTTTTTTTTTAATATTACTCATGAATTCCAAAACCCTAGACATCCAAAAACCTAACCCTAGGAGGTGAAACGCCAAAAGTCATATGGGCCCCTATGGGTAAGTTGGTACCTCAACTTCCTGAGGTCGACAATTTTGCATATGACCTTTGTTTTAGGAGCATGAGAGCCCGTTGGAAAGGTATTTTCAAGAGATACGAATTACAATGTCAAACTATAACTATGACCATAGTTTGACTATGGAAATAAATAAATAAAAACACTATTTAGGGCCCCAAAATGGCCCTGAAAGTGCAGAAAGATGTGATGATAGGAAAACATCCAAAATAAGCTAGTTTGATTAGGTGGGAGGCCAACAGTCTCCTCCTAGAATATTTGTAGGGATTCAGATAGCCCCGAAAGTGTAGAAACCAAAATTACAAAGAAGTACAAAAGAACATGTTGAACTAAAAACTGTTAAGAGGAGTTACTTGGAATAGATGTGTGGCCACCAATATCCACCTAGATCATGTGGGTTCAGGAGTAACACTTTCACTTCATCCACATTGTCGATAGGGGGAAACCCCTTCCAAGGTCAATATTTTCCCTAGGAAGAACATTTTTCCTCGCAAGGGGCGATGTTGGGTAGTACGTCTCTCCAAGGCCAGTGAAATCCCTCACAAGGGATGTCTCAAGGGGGCAACCCCTTTACCAATCAGTCTACTCCCATTCCAAAAAAATTTCCTTTGCATGGGGGTTCATATGGGGGAAACTACAGTTTTCCTTTTGGGAACCAGATGGGTGGAGGATTTTCTCCATTCAACCAGGGTCAATTTTTTTTTATCCAAAGCTTTGGTTTGATAAAAAACTCTTTCTATAAACTTGGTGCCAGTTACAACCCAAGACCTTCTTTTTAGGATGCCAATCGGTCAATGATGCAACCTCAGCTAAGATTTTTAGCAATGCTTAATTTTCCATAATTATCCAATTTGATGAATGACCACATTCATCATGACCCTAGATGGCCTACGGTCCCAACCAAACTACCTTCAGACATACCCAAATTTGAAGGGAAAAGCCACAAGGATCCATAGGACCACATAACGATGTTCCACTCATGGTGTTTGTCCAACTTACATAATGATGATTCAATTCAATTGTGTTTGTTCCAGTGTACTCTTACCAGGGGCACTTCCAAGTGGTACATTGAAATTGAAAGGGGAAAGTACTCGACTTTTGGTGATTTAGCCATGGTTTTCCTAAACCATTTCCAACTCCCTGTCTGGTACGACTCCATGATAGAATTGTCTGCCAATTTTGAGAAAGATAAGGCCACACACATTTCCAATCATATTCGATAGTGGATGAGAAGGAAGATCTTGATTAAATATATAGTTCCTCTAGAGTTTCTCCTTGACTGGTTCTTGAAATATATACTATAGTACATTTTGAAGGATGTTGTGACTTCGAGAGTGTTTTCACAAGAATGAGCAATCTTTCGGGAACAACAACTAGAGCTCATTTACTCTCAACTGAGAATTCCCTATGATATTATTCTATATGAGCCATGGTATACTCTCGACTTGGAAAATCCAAAGTATAACCCACATGCCGATGGCATAATAATTTCTTCTCAAACTAAAGTCGTATACCTAGCTACAACCCAGATGCAAAAAATTGCTATTCAACAACGTGTGGTAGGTCTGGCCTCTAGCTCGACCACCCCACCACCTAGTATTCTGACATATATTATGTGCAAACAAATACTTTGAAGGGTGATCCAAAAAGGATATAGAGAAGGATAATAATAACTCAGAACTCACAGAGGCAACTCATAATGCTCATAATGGCTCCAACATAAAGAGAAAGGGAAAAAATTCAAAGTTTCCAAAACTCAATGAAAATGGCATGATCATGAAGAGTGAATCAAAATATTTCTAATGGCACAAACATCTCGTCAAATGAAGTTATGGATTGAAATATATATGTCATCAAAGTTTGGTCAACCTAGCTTAGTGAGTAGGGGATGAGTCAACATCTGTACTACTGAAATCAAAATCTGTATGGATGACATCATCATCCATAAAACGCATGTGGAAGATCAGGGAAGTGACACATAGCATGATGATGTCAGCATGACATCACCATGAAGATGTGGAAGCACCAGAGGCTGATGCGTGTCACTCGTTTATTGGCCTTTTGGACTGATCCATGCATCAATCGGATCGTGCGACGTGCCAGTCTGTACAGTCCGTACGACTGACGTGGCATGCTAAAATGGTGTATTGATTTGGTAGAGGGTAGCATGGCCCAATTAAGGGCCACCATGTGGCAAGTAGGAAACACCCAACAACGACCCATGAACGAATTTCGAAAACAAAAATTAGTGGGTCCGCCAAATTTGGCGGACCACGCTAACTTTGGAAACCAATTGGAAGAGATTCTAGCTACTCCACTAAAGTTAGAAACGGTTCATTTTAATTGCAAATATATACAACCAATATACCAAAAACTAAGTCTGTGGGATTTGACCCAGGATCCTCTACATATGCCAAATCCATAATACAAATGCCCATAACCAATATGTCGCGGGTACGTCTTGCTACATCCACCCATGTTTATTATTAAAAAGGTGAAATCCTCCAAGCTATGAGAGAGAGGCGTGAACTATATGACATGTGGGCACAAATTTCAATGTCATACAAGAATTATTGTAGGTTGCAGTGGGCCCAAAAATCGAGACAAAATTCTACTTGGGCCTGGGAGTGCCAGATTTGGATCGGAGCGTGGAGATAGTCATTTTTGGGTAAATCGACGCCACAAATTCAGTGGTGTTGTATGTTTTCTGATATGAGCATTATTTCTGCAGCTTTATTTCAAAATTATGTATATTTATTTATTTGCCAAATTCTTTTGCCGAGTTAATGAAAGAGCCTACCCATTTGAGAGAAGGACCCAGAGACGTAGTCCGCCAAGGGAGAACTTTGTTATCAAGTTTTTGTGTTCATATATGATTCTTATGTCTCTTCATTTTGATTTTTACCTTCTTTAATGGTGCACTGCACTTTATTCTCATTTAATGCAATTCTTTATAAGTCACGATGAAAAGATCTCAGATCATCTTCGTATCAGAGCAGTGATATTTGACTTGAATTTTTGAGTGTGAATTCTTACTAGGGTCAAGCATAATCAAGGTGAAGGAACTCTTAATACTTTCAATCCTGAAGTTGGTTGTGTATCTATAAGGAAGAAAACAGAAGAAGAGGACACGCATGATGAACATGATAAAAACTTTCACATGGTCTTTTATCGCATGTTAGAAATTGTTGAACGAATGTATGGAGATTACAAGAACAGGATGAAGAAAAAAGGGAAGAAAAATGAAGCACATGCAGATGATGATGCTTCAGTAAACCAATGAGCTACAGGAGATCCTCCTGAGCCTCTGTATTCACCTTCAATTTCTAGTTCTTCTTCCTTTGAGCATTCTCATCATTCTCATCATTCTAGCCATAAAGCCTCTTTTAATAAACCATTATTAAAGATTGATGTAAAATTTAGTTCACCTATGTTTAATAGAGATGTTAATCCTAAAAAATTAGATAATTGGATCTGGTAGGTTGAAATGTATTTTCATGTCCGAAATATTGATGAAGAGAAATTTAAAGTGCAACTAGTTTCTCTTTGATTAGAAGGTACCACTCTCGTATCGTGGGAGAGCAAGCTTCATGAAAAAAGTAAGTGTGGTAAGATTCTTTCCTCATGGTCGGAATTTAAATCATTGATGAGGAAGAAATTTTATCCACTAGGGTATTTAAATAAAGAAATTATGGAATGGAAAACTTTAAGGCGAAGTAAAGGACAAACTATACAAAGTTTCACAGAAGAATTTAGGAAGAAATCTCTTGCATTGAAAATTCCTTTGGATTCTTATGAAACGTTAATGAAGTATATTGGTGAACTTCATAGTTATATTCGACGTACTTTTCTCTTGTTTAACCCCACTAGTATTGATGAAGTTTGTGTGCAAGCCAATCACCTTGAGAATAGGGGGAAACATGTGCAAGAAGATCCCACAAATAAACCTTCCAATTTCCCACAAAAGACTTTTAAGAGGTTTCAAAGGAAGGATAAGAAGGCCTCTACAGTGATGAGACAAGGAGGAAAACCATATTGAACTCATTGCAAGAAGAGAAGTCATGATGAAGAGCATTGTTGGAAACTGCATCCAGAAAAGAAACTGAAACATGTCAGCTGAAAGGGGAAGACAAATATTGTTGCTACATTGCAACAAGATCTTGGTTCCGATTTAGGAGATGAAGGAACGATCACAATAGTTGGAGTACAAGGTAAAGATTCTCTTCATGCTAGTTCCAGTTCCAATGATGAATCTCATGTTGATGAATGGAAGAGGAAATATTTATTTCATATAAGAGTTGTATCTAAACATACTAAGATAGATACATTATTCGATCTGGGTTCCCAAGTAAACTTAAAATCTGAAGCACTTGTCAAGATAATGGGTCTTGAAACGAAACCACATCCGAAGCCTGATCCTCTTGCTTGGGTATGTGATAAAGAAAAATTTAATGTCACCAAACAATGTAGGATCAGATTTGATATTGCTTCAAAATTGATTGATGAAGTGGATTTGGATGTTGTACCACTTGATATATGTGGCACAGTGTTGGGAAGTCCTTATCTTTATGATAGAAAAGAATTCTTCTTTCGTCGTGAGAAAAAATGTCACCTTACTAAAGGGGGAGTGTAATATATTGTTAGATATCACAACATGAGGGTAAATACAACATTTGTTAGTGTAGGTCAAATGAAAAGACTCAAAAACACTAATAAGAGATATGTACTCATGATCGTCAAAGAGAAAGATGTCGAGACATCTGACGCTTTCCAAGGGTGTGATCCATCTCATAAAAATGAATTAATTCATATTGTTTCTAAGTATGATGATGATTTTTAGGAACCATATGGATTACCTCCTAAGAGGGAAATCCATAATGAGATACATCTTGAACAAAACTCTCCTCTGCCTAATGTGGGCATGTATAGGTCCCAGGATGTCAGTTGTGGAGATGACAGAGATCAAGAAGAAGGTACATGGCTTATTGGATCAAGGGGTCATCAAGAACAATTCATATCCTTGTGGTTCTCTAATCATGATGATGCCAAAGAAGGATGGCACATGGAGAATGTGTTCCGACTATTGGGCTTTAAATAAAATCACGTTAAAAAATCGATACCCTCTTCCTCGCATAGATGATTTACTTGATCAATTGAAGAATTCTTTCTATTTCACTAAGTTGGATTTGCACAATGGATATCATAAAATCAGAGTCGCATAATAGGATGCATGGAAAACTTCCTTTGAAACCAAAAAAGGATTATTTGAGTGGTTAGTTATGTCGTTTGGGCTTTGTAATGCTCCGACAACTTTCATGCGCGCGATGAATGATGTATTCATGCCTTTCCTAGATGACTTTGTGATTGTATATTTATACGACATTCTTATTTTTAGAGGGACGTGGGATGAGCATGTGAGTCATGTAAAGCAAGTATTGGATACTTTGCAAAGGGAAAAGTTGTATGTAAAACTGTCTAAATGTGAATTTGGCAAGAATACACTTGTGTACTTAGTTCATATTGTAGGAGGAGGAAAATCGAAAATTGACCCTTCCAAAATATATGTAATTGTAAATTGGCCTGAGCCAAAAAGTGTAACCGAAGTCCAAAGTTTCTTAGGTGTAGTCTAATATAGGAGGAGATTCATTCCCAACTTCTCCTTTATAGAATCTCCTTTGCATGCCTTGACCAGTGGGGAGGAAAGAAACACAAATATTTCAACACTTTGAAGGAGAAGATCAGTACAACACCAGTATTAGCACTGACGAATCTTCAACAACCTTTTGAGATCAAGACAGATGTCAACAGATACACCATGGGTGTAGTATTGGTGCAATATCGTAAGCCTATCTGTTACCACTGAAAATTTTAACCAAACTATTGTTAACTATCCTACATATGATAAAGAGTTGTATGAACTAGTCCAGATCATAAATAAATCAAAGAAMTACTTGTTAGAGAAGGAAACAATCATACATATAGATCACCAACCCTTACATTATCTTGAAGCACATACCAAATTGCAACAATATTGACACTATAGGTGGATGGGTTTTCTACAACAATTTATCTTGGTAATCAAGTACAAGAAGGGTACAAGTAACAAGGTAGATGATATGCTTTCTAGACCTCCTATTGTTGCTTCTATTGTTTTGAAGAATACTTCTTTGTCTCATGATATCTATGTAGAAAAACATTCCATCGATGAATATTTTGAATAAGTATATGTGAAGATAACCCTTGGTGCACAGGTAGAGAACTATTGTCTGCAGGGAAAATTAATCTACCATCTTGGAAAAATATGTATTCCTACAAGTGAATGAGTTGATGTAATAAGAGAAGTTCATACTTCTCTTGTGTCTGGGAATTTTGGGGTAGGAAAAACTATGGCTCATTTACATAGGTTTTGTTACTGGCCTCAAATGAATGAAATTGTAACTAAATATGTAAAGGGGTGTGTGATATGTTCTACTTGTAATCCCACTAATAGAAAACTTGGGCTATACTCACCACTTCGTATTCCATCCCATCCATGGGAAAGTGTCTCCATGGATTTTGTAGGGGGTTTACCAATGACCAAAGGGGGTCATGATTATTTGTATGTTTTAGTGGATAGGTTCACCAAGATGTGTATATTGATGCCATGTAAAAAGAAGATCATTATTGAGTAGACTGCTAATCTCTTCTTTTAGCATGTTTGGGTTCAATTTGGGTTACCCACATCCATCGTCTCGGATCGAGATATTTTTTATTCCTTGGGGACTTTTGGACTATATTGTGGAGAAAGATGGACACCAAATTGGAAAGGAGCATTGCTTTCCATCCACAGATTGATGAACAGACAGAGGTGGTAATTCAAACAATGGTACTTTTGCTTCAAGGCTACTGCAGCAAGCATCCCAAGTTATGGGATTAACAGATACCCTATGCACAACATGTATACAACCGATATTTACATTCATCCACTCAGAGTTCACCTTTTGAGACATGTTTTGGGTACTTACAAAAGGTTTGTTTGGAATTGATGTATGAGAGAGATGTCGATGTAAATGAAGAACGAATAGAGGACAGATCCCACAAGTTCATCCAGAGGATCCAACAAATACACCAGGAAGTGAGGGAACAATTGGAGAAAATTCAATCACAATATAAAGATTGACATCCCAAGCACAGGGTTGATCATCAGTTCCAAGTTGGAGATCGGGTATGGATTCACCTCAGCAAGGAGAGGTTGAAGGGTGAAGGCAAGAAACTCAAGCCCATTCATTATG
Source organism: Picea sitchensis (assembly GCA_010110895.2). NCBI lineage: Eukaryota > Viridiplantae > Streptophyta > Pinopsida > Pinales > Pinaceae > Picea > Picea sitchensis. Next base: position 107,529 of record SNQJ01S0008215.1, read on the forward strand.
AACCCTTCACTATCTTGGAGAAAAGTGGTACCAATTATTTTCTTCTATATATTCCACCTTACAAGTAGATTTACTCAGTTGTGAATGTTGAGAACTTGAAACTTTTTGAGCCTCCCATGATCATGGATCAAGATGAGGAAATTTCAATACCTTCAGTTAATGAGTTTTCATCTGAGTACTTGGATGAGCTACAAGAAGATATCATCCTGGACAGGAGGAAGAGGACTTCATGAAGGGGTGATGCTGATTATATTTGAGTAGGATTAAAAGGAACACATCCAAGAAAGATGAGGTGGATCGAGAAGGACAAAGTGAGGGGATCCTTCCCTCACTTACCAGTTGATTGATGAAATATTTTGGTGGTCCAAAAATATCTCATTGGGAAGGCATGATCCAAAAAGGATCCAGAGAAGGATAAGAATAACTCATAACTCATAGAGGCAACTGAGAACGCTCAGAATGGCTCCAGTAGATAGAGAAAGGGAAAAAATTCAAAGTTCCCCAAAAATAGTGAAAATGGAATGATCGCGAAGAGCATGTCACAAGATTTCTAACAGTGAAAATGACTCGTCAAACAAAGTTACGGATTGAAATATATTCACGGTCAAATTTTGGTCAACCTAGTGCAATCAGCAAGGGATGAGTCAGCATTCGTACTACTGACATCGACATCCTATGGATGATTTCATAATCCATATAGTGCACATGGAAGAGTATGGAAGTGACACATGGTATGATGACATCAACATGATGGCGTGGCATCATGAGAGGCTGTCGTTTGTCACTTGATTATTGTCTTTTCATATCGATCTGTGGACAAGTCGAATCGTGCCACGTGGAAGTCTATATGGTCCGTATGACTTACGTGGCATGTTGTCATGGTGTGATGATTTGGCAAGGGGAAGCATGGCCCAATGAGGGGCCATAGTGTGGTAGGCGGGAATGCCCAATGACGACCCGTGAATGCATTTCCAAAACAAAAATTGGCAGGTCCGCCAAATCCGGTGGACCATGCCAACTTTGGCAACCATTTGGAAGAGATTCTAGCTACTCCTTTAAAGTTAGTGGTAGTTCATTTGTATTGGAAATATATACAACCAATATACCAAAAATAGAGTAAGTGGGATTCGACCCCGGAACCTTCGCATATGCCAAAGCCTTAATACATCCACCCATAACCACTATGTCACGGGTACCTCTTAGTACATCCGCCCATGTTTATTATTAAAAAGGTGCAATATGCCCAGCTACGGGAGATATTCATGGACTGTACGACTCGCGGGCATAGATTTTGAGGTGGTACAATCATTATTGCAGGTTACAAAGGGCACAAAAATCGAGACAAAATTCTTCTTGGGCCTGGGAGTGCCAGAGTTAGATCGAAGCATGGAGACAATCATATTTGGGTAATTTGACGCCATGAATTCAGTGGTGTTGTCTGTTTTCTGATCTGAGCATTATTTATGCAACTTGATTTCAAAATGAGGTATATTTATATATTTTCCAAATTCTTTTGTTGAGTTAATGAAAGATCCTACCCATTTTAGAGAAGGACCCGGAGAGGTAGTCCACCAGGGATGAACTTCATTATCAAGTTTTTGTGTTCAGTTCTGATGCTTATGTCTCTTCATTTTGAGTTTTCCCTTTTTTAATGGTGCACTTTAATTTATGCTCATTTAATGAAATTCTTTATAAGTCACGATGGAAATATCTCGGATCAAAGGGTCATCAACAACCCAATGAGAAGAAAAAAGGAAATGGTAAGAAGGGCAGTGGGGGTAATAACAAAAAATATGATAAGAATGATGAGGGGAAGAAATATGAAAAAAGGAAGGTGAAATTTCTTTGCAAGATTTGTGATGAATATCAACTTACACATCGGTGCCCATGGATAGAATAATCCCAACGTCTTATAAAGTTGAATCAACAACAAAAACCTATTGTGTTGAAGAATCCCTTTCCACAAGGGAATAAATTGTAGGGTGGTTCTTCCAAATTCAACTTGCAAGGGGGAACTCCAAGCGTGCATTCATTTGATGGATATAAAGGGGTAGTGAATATTCTTATCCATTCAAAGCTAAAATATGCATATTTGTCGACGATATATTGGAATTATGATAATCTACGGTCGACTGATAAGGGTGAGAAGGATTAATAAGATTAGGCCCCTGTTCACATAGATATTCCTAAGAAAGAGACAACAAAACGCATACCTAACGGTGTCTATAGACATAAACTGTATAACCCTAATGTGAGATCCACCCCCAATTATTTGATTTTCTAGGATTTGGCTCAAACACCATGTGCAATGTCTACTTTGGAGGTGCTCCAAAGTTTCCCCTCACAGTGCGTTGCATTATTTTTTGCCATAGGAGTTGTTGATTCCTCCAGTTAGATCATAATGAAGTTCAATGATATTGAAGTGAAGCCCCACCTTCCCTATCATGTAGCTTTCCATATTGGTGTTTTTTTCAACAATCTTTTGGTTAAGAGAACCGTTGTTGATGATGGTGCATATTGTCCTTGTCATGTTGGAAAGCTATCGGTTCTCTTGAGCTTACCTCCTCTTCTACATTCTTCAATGCCTTCTATGGATGATTTTTTCAACCACATGGTGTTATTCCTTCTTGTCCAGTTAAGTTAGGGGGAAAATACTTTTTCATAGAAGTTGAAGTAGTTGATTTGTCGCTCGACTATAATCTGTTGTTAGGAATAAGTTGGACATATTCAATGATAATTGTTATCTAGAGTATTTTGGATTATATTCTTTCCCCATGAGGGAATAATTATAACCATTGATCAGGTGGCATCCAACCTTTCTTATGCAGAAGTTATCCTAGGCTCTACTGTCCCGTGGATCGAAAACTCTCATAAAAAAAATGAGATTATCGGTTATGGAATGTATCCTTTTCTTATGGGATATTTTGATTCTTCTGCATCGATTCCGTATGTTCATTCTACTTAGGTCGACTTCCATTGAGTTCTAAGATTTCTGTCTATTAGGTTTCTTTGTTTAGAATGTCGTATATGCATGATCCATGCATGCTACCCTCACCATCTAGTTCGGTTGAAGGTTGATTCCATGAAGGGAAGGTCAAGCCCTTATCTACATCTGAAGTATCTTATCAAGCCATTCAATGGGCCACAATAGACCCAAATCAAAATCCCTTGATCACGGAGGAGGATGATATTTGTCCCAAGCTTGTTTGGGCTCAAAACTCTTCAAGCTTCCAATAATTTTTACACACCATATTTCCATCATATGAATATATTATTGAGGCAATGATCGGATCTGAAAGGCCATGGGGGGATATGCATCAAAGACCATATTTCCTCCCTAAACTCGGTCACATGGAGAATGGAGAGTTTAAGTCAAGTATCGTTATAAATTTTTATAGGACAGTCAATCACTTGGCCAAATATGGTGTCTACGTCAAAGGAAATATGGATAATATATCAGAGATGACATCGATCAACATATCTAGGAATCCTGATGTCGTTGAAAATGTACTCATCAGAGAATAATGCTCACAAGACGAGATTTTTCAGTACACGACACCTTTTACATATTTTTGAGAAGTGGTTGCATAATCTTACGAGGAAACACCTGGCATCGACCCTCATATACTTCAACACGAAATTAGAACCTATGAAAATGAAACGCTAGTTTGACAAAATTTGAGACCTATAAACCCTAGGAACCTTGCAGAAATCAAAGAAGAAGTGGAAAATATACTTAACGCGGGCTTCATATATCCTATTCCTTTCAAGGAATGGGTCTCCAACCCAGTTCCAATTGATAAAAATTAAGGTACAATTCCTATATGCATGGATTTCCAAGACTTAAATAAGGCTTGTCCCAAAGATAACTTTCCAATGCCATTCATCGACCATATTTTAGATGAGTGAAGGAGAGAAATCTTTTTGTTTATGGATGTTTTTTTTGTTTATAACTAAATTGATATTTTTCCAGAGGACCAACATAAGAAAACCTTTATATGTCCTTAGGGAACCTTTTGTAGCATACACAGCCACCCGTAGGCTGGGCACACTAACTTCAAGTCCCTTCTCTGGACTTCTTCGACCCCTGTTCTAAATTTAAATAAAAATGAGGCATGAAATAGTATCATTCATTGGTCAAGAATCATGATAAACATAAAAACAATGAAGCATACGACATGCACAACAATAACCAACAAGCTTGCATATTCTAAAGATTGAATCCAATGAAAAATAAATACATAGAAGAATAAATCATACACATGTAAATAATACCATAATAGAGAGGAATTTTCTTTAATAAAAGAAACCATCGATTGGATATAGACCAAGGACATTCCACCCAACCGTAGACACCATTTTTCCAAGTCTCAACAATAATTCCACCCTCGATCTAGGGCTATGAATCCACAAGGATGGTTTGAGAGTGTTACTCGGGTTCCCAAACTAGTCATCACTCAAGCTCTCATAGGCTTTCCAACATCCACAAGAAGCCAAGTACCCAAATATATTCTACCCATCATGTACCACCCAAGAGAATGGACCCTCTCCCTTCTTTGTTGTGCAGTCCCTCAGGTTTTCCCTCTCCTTCTAGGGCTCCAGTGCAGCTGGTCCAGAATATCCATTCTAGGACTCTCAAGACTCGTATCTATGAGCAAAGGTGGACACAGTCCAAAGAATCTCAGACATGCAAGCCTCAAATCATGGCTAGATTACACCAACAATCTCTACAGACAATAATACCATGGCTTCACTTTAGTACTTTGTCTTCCTTTCCCAAGCCAAGACACGCATGAGGAAAGATGAATGAGTGAAAGAACGAATGGAGTGAAATCTAAATGAGAGGGATAACATTGATCAATGGAGTGAACGAGTGAATGAGTGAGTGAGTGAGTGAGTGAGTGAGTGAAAAATGAGTGAAGCGACCAATAAAAGAACAAGAACGAGAATGGAAGTGAGAGAGAGAATGAACGAACAAACTCCCCAACAGACTAGGGATAGGTTTAAGTAGTTCTTGAGAATCAAGAACCTCATGGCCTTCCCCCAAGAATCTCACATAATCTGTTTCCCCCATTAAACAAAATGGGTAATCAAAAAAAAAAATAAGCACTTATCCCCTCAAGCCCCCTCTCTTGTGGAATCATAGCCCCTCGATAAGTCTAGTCCTTTTCTGTCTAGCAACCAACAATGTATTTATTAATAATAATGATAAAAACATTACATTTATTAGTCACATTGGCCTCTTTTAATTTTTTTGGTACTTTGGCCTCTCAGGAATTAACAAATACAATATTTAATATGGGGCTCAAAACACGGGGTGTTACATCTGCTCCCCCTTATTTTGGCACTGTCTTCGGTGCATATACAAAACAGGAATCAAATTCCAAAATTTATTCGAAAAATGGTGGGTACTCTACTCTCATGGAATATTCATGCTCCCAAGTAGCATATTCAGGACCGCAGTAGGTCCACTGAACTTTTACAATCTATATAGATTGACTCTGGAGCATTTTGACTTTTTTGTCCAATATTCACACTAGCTGGACCTGAAAGTATCCCTCTATCTCTACCTAAATCAAATCCCAATCAATAAAATGGTTAGGATCATGTACAAATTTCTTTAGCAACGAGACATGAAATACATTATTCACATTCATGGAAGCAGGCAATGCAAGCATGTATGCAACTGGCCCCATTCTAGACAATATCTCAAATGGACCACAGAATCTAGCTGCCATCATTTTAGAACTTCCCAACTTCAAAGAGATATTCTTGCACTTCACTTTCAACAACAAATGCTCCCCCACTTTAAATTCTCTTGCTATCCTATTCTTATCTGCGTAAACTTTCTATCTATTCTGAGTTGCCTTTAAATTCTGCTTAATCTTGACCATCTGGTCTTCCATTTCCTTAAGCAACTCTGGCCCAAGTACCACTCTATCTGTCGGGTTGTCCCAACTCACTGGAGTATTGCATTTCTTACCGTTCAAAGCTTCAAATGGGCTCATCTTCAATGAATCTTGATACCCATTATTATAGGATAAATCAACCAAGTGCAAGTAATCTTCCCACTTAGATGGCTTATCCATCACATATATTCTCAACATGTCTTCAATTACTCGGTTGAATCTTTCTGTCTTCCCATCTGACTGTGGATGGTAAGTTGTGGTAAAGTTCAGATTTGTACCAAATCCTTTAAATAATCCCTTCCAAAAATTTGAAGTAAACTTTGTGTCTTTGTCTGAGACAACTGTCCTAGGTATCCCATGCAACCTATCAATCTCCCTCATGTAAATTTGTGCAATATTAGCTACTGTATGTGTTGTTTTTACGGGAAACAAATGAGCATCCTTTTTTAGTTTGTCAACCACTACCATGATTGAATCGTGTTGTCTTATTGTCCTAGGTAATTTAGTTATAAAATCTGTGGTTATCACTTCCCACTTCTTCTCTGGAATTGGTAATGGCTATAGAAAACCTCCTGGGTTCCTATGCTCAGCCTTCACTTTCTGACATTCCATACATCTGGCGATGTAATCAACAACATCCCTTTTCATTCCCTGCCAAAACAATTGGCTTCTTACTGTTGAAATCATTTTCTGGTAACCGAGATGTCCAACATATGGAACATTATGCATTTGTTTTAATACTAGATTCCTAATTTCTCTGGAACTAGGAAGATTATTTTTATGCATAAGTGATTCATCTCCCTTCATCTCATACTCTTTCATTTTTTTTTGTACATCTCCTTGTTGTAATCTTTCCTTTACATTTAGGTAATGTTGATATGTAACAACAACATCTAAAATTTTTCTCTTCAAGTCTGACTAATGCATACTAACAGTTGTAGCATGCAAGAGATGCACTCTTCTACTAAGTGCATCGACAACTTTATTTTATTTTCCTTTGATATTCTTGATATCAAAGTTGTATTCACTTAAAAATTCCATCCATCTTTTTTTTCTGGCATTCAAAGTTGGTTGTTCAAAAACATACTTCAGACCACTGTGGTCTGTTCTCAATTCAAATCTCTTTCCCATGAGATAATGCCTCCACATCTTTAATGTGTGAACAATGGAAGCAAGCTCCAAGTCATGTGTGGCATATTTCCTCTCATGTTCCTTAAGCTTTCTTGACTCATAACCAAAGACATGTCCATTTTGAGTGAGGACTCCATGATGTCCTTCTTTACATGCATCTGTACATACCAAAAAACTTTCATTTGGATCAGTATTCTTTAAAATAGGCGCACTAGTAAGTAATTCCTTCAACAAATTAAAGTTATCTTCGCACTCATATGTCCATTCAAATTTCATTCCCTTATTTTGCAAAGAAATGATGGGATGAACAATCTTAGAGAACCCCACTATGAATTTTTTGTAGTAACTAGCTAACCCCATAAAAGATCTGACTTCTGAAATATTCCTGGGTGTTGGTCATCCTCTAATGGCTTCAATCTTCTCTAGATCCACTGTTATGACTTGTTCTAAAATAATTCCTTGTTCTGAAATAATGTGTCCCAAGTAATGGATCTGTTCTTGGTAAAAGTAACACTTACTCAGCTTGGAATACAACTGAAGTTTTCTGAGCACTTGAAATACCAATCTTAGGTCATTTTCATGTTCCTCTTCATACTTGGAATAGACAAGTATGTCATCCAACAATACTATGACAAACTTATTCAAATCATTTCTGAATATGCCATTTATTAAGCACATAAAGAAAACTGGTGCATTGGTCAGTCCAAACGACACCACTACAAATTCATAATGCCCATACCTGGTTCTAATTGTTGTCTTATGGATGTCTTACTCCTTGATTCTTACCTGATGGTATCTTGATCTTAAGTCTATATTTGAAAATATTGTTTTCTCCTCTTAGATGATCAAAGAGGTCATCAATTATGGGTAGAGGATACTTGTTCTTCAAAATGGACTTATTCATCTACCAAAAGTCAATACAAAGCCTCAAAGTTCCATGTTTATTTTTGAAAACGAGTACTGGTGCTCCCCAAAGTGAAACACTTGGGCATATGTACCCTTTCTTTAGCAATTCCTCCAACTTCATTTGTAATTATTTTAACTCTAGTGTACTCATTCGGTAAGGTGTTTTGACACCAGGGAAACTACTGGCACTAAATCAATAGAGAAATATATCTCCATTTTTTGTGGCAACCTTGGTTTTTCTTGGAATACATCCTTAAATTCTTTTAGTACCGAGAAATATTCAAGGCTTGGCCCCTTTGTCTTTTTTGTCTCCCCCACATGGGATGCATACAATTGACATCCTTTTCTGAAACATCTCTTCAACTGTAAGGATTAAATCTCCCTTATAGAGATGGGTCTTGGAATTCCTCTCACAGTGCTTTGTTTTCCATCTCCATCAAGGCATGTACATTTCTTGCTATGACAATCTAGGACAACATGATGCTTGTCCAACAAATCCATTCCAATTATAATATCATAATACCCCAATGGTACAATATTTAGATCAACACTAGTATTCACACCATTAAGACTTATGGAACAACCTCTCACCATCTCATGGATTCTCCTTTTGGTTCCAATGGCTATCTAAACCAAACTTGATTTACCAAGCTTACTTTTCTCCAAATGTAATCTATCCACTATTTTAGGATCAATGTAAACAATGACTTTCTCTTGAATCAATTAAAATAGCAACAAGATGATTTATGATCTTACCTTCCACCTTGATCATGTTGGATTGGTATTCTGCTTGTCGATAATATAAGGACTCATAAATTCTTCCCATGTATTCTACTATTGTAGCCTCTTAGATGTTGTGCATGGTATTCACTCTTTCCTTTCTATGCGGGAAATCCTTCTACGAGTGATCTTCTTTGCATCCCCAACATTGGATTGGTGGTCTTCCCCTTTTTCCCAAGGACTCTTATTTCTTGGATTCATCCTTGGCATACTAATATTAATGATTTTTATTAGGATCATTTCTATTAAAAGGAGGTCTGAATCCATTCTTCCTCTGATCATACTTCTCCTTATTCTTATCCTTCCAATACTTTTGCATGGATTCTTTTCCCTCGCCTTGCTCATACAAGTACTTAGCTTTCCTGATGGCCTCAGTCAAGGTCTTGGGCTCATCATACCAAATATTTTCTTTACAAAAGGCTAGTAGCCCACTCAAAAACCTATGTATTTTTGCACAAACCCCCTTTACTCTGAAGGGACTCTTGGCCTCCTGGTCTAGGATCGATTAAGTCATCGAGCCGAATGTCTCCTTAGGATCCTAATGGGAACCCTTCTAACTTGACATAGTCCCTTCCTTCTTCCAGCGCAGGTTGTGTGCCACCCACGGGCCCTCTGCTTAGCGCTCTTCAAATATTAATGCCAATGATGCTAGCTTTCCATGCTAGGATCCCTCTTTGATGTGACCATGGGCTATCCCCCTTCATGAGTTCGTACTTCGGATCTTTCGTGAACTGCTTTTTCCTTTTTCCCCAATTCCCAAATCGACGAACCCTCCAAGACCAAATCTACAGTGCATGTTCCCCTCGCAATCAATGACTGAGATTGAATCGTGAGTTCTGAATTCCCGATTATTATCTTTTCTCAAATCTTTCCTCCCAATTTGAGAATCAGTGAAGTGTTGACTTCTCACCACGTATCCTTTCCCAATGGCCGACTAGGATTGCTTCGTCTCCCATATCTTCGGGTATCCTCCTCTTTAGATTTCCTATGAAGGGTTCTTCCTTTGAAATATGTGGATCTCCATCATGCATCTTCCTAGATTCAATGGTCCATAATTTCCCCACACTTCTCCCTTCGCGAAGTTTGAATTTCTTTTCTTGCAATTCTTCTGAAGCCCGAATCCTCGAACTCTCTGATCTTCCTCCACCTATCTATATGGGTGATGGTCAATTTTACAGTCTTTAGGACTTCAGCAAGTCCTCAACCCCATTTACACACTTAGAACTATTTTCCTTTTCCAGACTGAGGCTATTCTCGAACTCCTTCTGCACTCCTTCCAGATTTCTGCACAGACCCTTTGGTGACTTTGCTCAACTTGAGAACTTTCAAGATTTTGAGTCTCCCTGCATCCTTTAGTGGAATTTCTCTTGCCCTCCTGGAAACTCAATGCCTTTCCTCCTAATCTTTGTAATATGAACTTACAATATCCTTGGTGCACTCCTTACACTTGACTCAGTTTTTCGACGACTTCTCGCTTGGCCTTCCTGAAGGGTTTAAGGTATCTCCTTTCCTTTGTCGATGCACTCTTCCAAAGCCTTCCTTCCTTAGAATGTTTAGTAATTCTGGGGTTCTCTTAATATTCCAACACTTACAATCGTGTTTCTCCTATACTCTATCATACGTTCTCTATGCCCTCTTGGAAGAGTGTTTCAGAGTGTTCACTAACTCTGAACTGTGCTTTCTCCTACATAGTCTTTATTTCCAAGGTACTGAACCACCTTGAAATTTATTCCTGAGTCTATGAATTAACCTGGTATTCCCTCATAGAATTTTCTCTTATGACTCCACTGAGTTCAAACACACACTCCTTGCATCAGTTCACAAATTTTCCTCACTTTGTCGTGCACTCCTTGCACTTAACCTAGAGAACTAGACTTAATCCAACACACTCACAGATAGAAAACTGTATCTCTATCCCTGCAGATGATTTCTAACATTCATCTACAATTCAAATGCATACAAATGACATTCATCTACCAAATATCCATACATCCATTACAAATAATTTTATAAACAGGAAAAACTGTCCCTTTTCTATTAATGGCAGAATGTCAATTTAAAAATGTTTCAATCTGGACTGCAACTGAGTCTCGGATCTCTATGTTTCTCTCCCTATCTCCTATGCATCCTATACTTGTCTCTTCTACCTACTCTACTTGCAAAAATACAATATTTTTATAGAAGAGGGGCTCGATGAGCTTCCCTCCAAGTTAAGATAGTGGTTTCAAATCACCATTCAAAATGCTTTTCTACTGAGGCAAATTACAATGATGGAAATATGCTCCAAATCTGATGCAGATCCCTCCTACCATCAACCACTTAATGGAGACCTTATCTTCATCTTGTGTGAAGGCACAACTTGGCTCTTCCAACTTGTCAGCATTAATTGCCTTGATTACGCCTTAGATTATCAAAGGAAAAATGAGAGGGTCATGCCTCTCCCTTCCTTGAATGTGCACGATGTGTGTAAATCGATTGGTGCATGCTAAGGTGGAGCGATTCTTCTGCATCATATTTTCACCTTCTCATCATTTATGAACCCGACATACTTTAATAACCCCAAGAACTAATTCTCATATTCTTCCATAGTCATGCTTCCCATCCTGAGTTCAAAGAACTCTTGCATTTTCTTGTCATAGAAATGCTCTGACAGGTACTCCTTATGGAAATAATTTTTGAACTGCTTCCAAGTGATCCTATTCTCATTAATATGTTCAAATTTCTTTAGTTGATCCCAYGACATAACAACTTTCCCATGTAAATGGTAGGTGTAAACTTTGGCATCTAGGTTTGATGAGTAGTTATGCAATTGGAAATATCTCCCAAGTCCAAGCAACCATGCTTCAGTATCATCTTCCCTTTCCCTTTCACSATCAAAGGATGGTGGCCTAATCTTCCTCATCTCTCCTTGCAAAGTGTCCAATTTATGCCTTCTTTTATTTAGCGCCTAATGGAAGACACTTGTGGACTACTTATGGTGTCTTCAAATGCATAAGACCTTCTTACTGAGTAAGGAGATGAGTGATGTCTATGAGCTCTTCTAGCACTCCTATAATAACCGACTCTTCCATGATCATCTCTTCTTTCATGATACCTGTTGTACTCCTCTTGCTTTGAGCCATTCTTTGTTTGTCCCTGCAACTAATTTCATCTCTACAACACTCAAGCATTTATATGACTTTTCTCTCTCATCATCCTCTCATTGTTTTCCATGTAACTCTGCACTTCTATTTTTAGGCTTCTCACATTTTCTATCAATGCTTCTTTCTCCCCTCGACCCTTGTATAAATTGGATTCTACCTCTACATTACGAAATCTGATATTCTGACCTTCGACCTCTTTATCATGGATGGAGGCTCCCTCACCTTCTTCCATTTCTCAAATACACGTTCTGATCTAATATGTTTAAACCCCTTAATTCTGCAAAATGTGCAAGTGACCATTTTGTCAGAGTTAAGCATATGACGAACAAAATTATCCAAACAATGATATAGGTCCTTTCAATTCATGAAGAATATATATATATAGATAGATAGATAGATAGATAGATAGATAGATAGATAGATATATAGATATATATTAGTATGCATCATATAACACTTCCATTTTATCCTTAGGTCGATACAAGATTCAATTTTTCATAGGCACTTCCTTTGAACCCCTTCCCCAAGTGACCACAACTCAAAACCGTGGGCTTAGCACTTCCTTAGAACTTTTTTCTCTTTGAAAACCACAATTCGGCCAGTAGCCCCCTTTTACTTAGACGAAAGTCTTATACAACAAAGGGAAATGATAAAGCACTTAACAGGAGGTGCTTATCTGAAGCTTTGGGACATCGGGGCTCTGGGTCTTCCCATTTCAGGGGTTTCACCTTCATCACACTTCATATTTCCCGAATGTCGAACTAGAGAATATCCCAAACAAAACCTTCTTCGGATCTTCGGGGCTCTGGGACTTCGGCCTTCGGATTTTTTTACAACAACATACTCCCTTATCCCCGAGTGTCTAATCTCTAAACTTCCAGAGTCACATCAAAAACTACGCACCAAGGGTAATACATTGAAAAATTATGGATATGACATGTGACCCATTCTACGGGTGACACGTGTCAAGTCATAATTGGTACAAAAGGTCTATGAATATCACAAAATAGGATGACATGTGGCATGCATGAGGTGGGTCCATGTCACCCTCAGTGACATCCACATGTCACATCACTTAGACACTCGGTGACTTAAGCTACTTCGGTATTTGGTAGTTTCTTCTACCATGCACCTCAAAACTCATGAACGTTGAACTAGCAGACTCCCGGTCTATCTCTTTCTAGAGCTTCAGGAATTTGGGCTTCGGTGGACTTCACCACATAACATTACAAATCTCCCGAACCAATGATCTTCTGAAATGTGCTTCTTCAAAGTTTTAGGACTCCGAAACTTTGGGTCTTCGGGCTTCGGAGGATTTTTCAACTCCATCAAATAATTCCTTCAAATGATGAACTTCTGAACAATCGCTAATCTTCGGACATGTGTCCCCTAACCGATAATTTTCTATATTGACTCTGGACTTTGAGCCTTCGGAGAAAGCTTCTCCAAGTGACATAAGGACTAAAACTCCCAAATGTTGAATACTTGATAATCTATAGACACACGTCCTAAATAATGGATGGTCATGATTCGATCCGGTGTTTGAGACTTCGGGAGATTTTCTTCGTGGAAGCTTAAGGACTCACTTATCTCAGAGTGTCTAACCTTCGAACTTCCATGAGATCTATGACTATGCTCGCTTGCATGCATATTTGAAAGTTGTGAACTGATCTTCTCCACTGTGCCTCACCTCTTAATCTGTGCCTGATCCAATGACCTAGATATATCCTTGGAAAAATACAACGGTCAAATACTCCTTCAAGTGATTGACGACGTAGATTCACTTCGGGACTTTGGTTCTTTAGGTATTTTACCTCCTTTTCATCAAATACTTAACATTTGTCGAAGCATTGAATTCCAAAGGAATCAAGTGCTTAATGACCCTATACCTTCTCCAGATCCGATGACTATGAAGGATTTGTCTTCTCCTTAACAGATCCAACAGTCCAAATCTAAAATTTATCCCACGGTGGAGATCATTCCCAAATTCAAAAGGGATAGTCATGATCCTTCAATCCCTTACCAAGGATATCTGATGCTCTGGATTCTGCATGATCTCTACAACACCATTCCTCCTAAGCTTCAGGACTTCAAGGTTATAAGTCGATCTCAACCATGAGATCTTGTCTAAAATATCTTTCCCATTTTGGCCCGGTGTCTCAACCTGTCACTCTGATACTAATCTTTAGTGTACCCAGCGATCCATAGGCTAGACATGCTAATTTCAAGTCCCTTCTCTATACTTCTTCGACCCTTGTTCTAACTTTAAATAACAAGGAGGCATGAAATATTCTCATGCATTGATCAAGACTCGTGCTAAACATAAAAACAATGAATCATACAACATGCAAAACAATAACCAATAAGAATGCATATTCTAAAGATTGAATTCAACAATAAATAAATACACAACAAAATAAATCATACACATGTAAATAATACCATAACATAGAGCACTTATATGTAATAAAAGAAACCACTGACTAGCTGCAGACCAAGGACTTTACACCCAACCGTAGACACTGTTGTTCCAAGTCTCAACAACAATGTCACCCCTGAGTCAGGGCTAGGAATCCACAAGGATGGTTCTGGAGTATTACTCGAATTCCCAAACTAGTCAGCACTCAAGTTCTCACATGACTCCCAACACCCACAACAATCCAAGTACCCAACTCTCTTCTACCCAACCTACACCACCCAAAAGAATGGACCCTGTCTCATCTCTTCCACTCAGTCCCTCAGGTTGTCCCTCTCCTTCCAGGGCTCCAATGAATTTGGTCCAGAATCTCCATGTTGGGACTCTTAGGACTCGCAGTTGTGAGCAAAGTTGGACAAAGGCCAAAACATCTCAGACATGCAGGCCTCAAATCATGGCTGAATTATACCAAGAATATCTACAACCAACAATACCATGGCTGCACTTCATAAATTCATCTTGCTTTCCCAAGCCAAGACATGCATGAGGAAATATGAATGAGTGAAAGAACGAATGGTTTGAAATATCCATGAGAGGGAGAAAATCAATCAATGGAGTGAACAAGTGAATGAGTGAGTGAGTAAGTGAGTAAAAAATGAGTGAAGAGACCAACAACAAAACAAGAACGAGAACATGAGTGAGAGAGAGAATAAACAAATGAACCCCACAATAGACTCGGGACAGGTTTAAGTAATTTTTGGGAATCAAGAATCTCATGGCCTTCCCCCAATAATCTCATGTAACTAATTTCCCCCATTAAACAAAATGGGTAATTAAAAAAATGAAATAAACACTTAGCCCATAAAGCCCCCTCTCTTGTGGAATCATAGCCCCCTTATAACTCCATCCCTTGTCCATCTAGCAGTGAATGATGTATTTATTATTAATAATTATCAAAACATTACATTTCTTAGGCACAATGGCCTCTTTTAATTGTTTTGTCACTCTGGCCTCTCAACAATTAACAAATACATTATTTAATATGGGGCCCAGAGCCCAGGGTGTTACAACTTCGCTTAGAACAAGATCCCCTTTGGTCTTAAGAATGTTGATGCTACATTCTAGTGGGCCATGAAGCATATATTGGAGGCATAATTATATGATCTTACAACTCATTCGTAGAAAAGAGCCCAAAATCTATTACACTTGTTCTTGATTTTGAACGATGTTGTTACTACCAGATCCGATTGAATATACACAAGTGTATATTTTTCGCAACCTCTGGTCATCTTCTTGGATTCATTGTTTCGAAGAAAGGGATCATGGTTGACCCTTTAAAGGATGAGGAAATAATTTGGTTTCCTCCCTTGCGTACGATTAGACAACTTCAAACCTTACAAGGAAAGGAAAATTTCGTCTGGCGTTTCATGACGAACTATGTCAACATCAAGAAGGGATTCATGAACCTTTTGAAGAAAGGGGACCCATTTTATCGACTCCTTTGTTGAGTCCCCTTGACTACAATCGATATTTCTTGTTACATTTGGTAGCAATCGAATCCTCGATTGGCATGGTTCTTGTTCAGGAAGATGATGAGCTATAGAAGAATGCCATCTATTATTTAAGTTGTGTATTGATGGGTCCTGAAATTAAGTATTCACACATTGAAAAGATGGAACTGGCAGTGTTTCATGTTTTCAAATGACTTGGACACTATATTCTGTTGCACAATACAACCATTTTTTCCACCGTTAATCCATTTCAATACGTTTTGACTAGGTTAATTATTGGCGGGAAGTACAACAAATGGATTTTTGTGCTCCAAGAATTCGATTTGGATTTTACATCCGCGAAGTCCAAGAAGTATTTGTTCTTTGTTGAGTTAATGTCAGAGTTCCCAATTGAGAATGACGAAAGATAAATGACAGACTCATTTCCGGATGAGAATATTTTTCTAATCTCTTCATCTGACCCATGATATGGATATATTCTTATATATCTCCAGAATCTAAAGTTCCCTTGAAACTATTCAGAAGACGAGCGATGGAGAATTCATCACATGGATAAAAAATACCTCATTATTGAAAACACATTGTATCAGTGTGGGATGGATTCGATTCTTCATCATTATTTGACTTTTGAAGAAGCAAAGGTTGTGTTAAATGACTCCCATAGTGGATCCGTGGTGCTCACCTATCTAGATTGGTGAAAACCCAAAATATTTTATGAGATGGATTTTTTTGTCCCATGATCTTCAAAGATTGTATTGAGGTTGTCAAGAAATATCATTCATGTCATATATTCACTAAGAAAATGTATGTGCATCATGCTCCCATGTTTCCCGTTATTACTGTTGGCCCTTTCACGAAGTGGTGGGTAGAGTTTATGACATTCCACCTAATTTTGGCTAGGGATAATCATTACATTATCGTGGCCATCGAATACTTCACCAAATGGATCGAGGCTATGCCAATGTTCTCTAACTATGGGGAAACTGCAACACTATTCATTTTTAATTAAGTCATAGCTAGGTTCGGGGTTCCGAAGGATATTGTGACTAACCATGGCAGTCACTTTCAAAACCACATGATGATATACTTAGCATCAAATATAGGTTTTAGGTAGGATCATTTGTCTCCCTACTATCCTCAGGCCAATGGTCAGGTTGAAGCCATAAATAAATCATTAAACATGATATTAATAATAACGGTTAACTTATCCCAAATGAATTGGCACTTGATGCTATATATAACATTGTGGGCTCATCAGACCTCAATCAAAACTACTACTAGTTTTTCTCCTTTTCAACTCGTCCATAGAGTGGAAGAAGTTTTTTCGATTAAATTTGAGATCCCTTCACTAAAAATCGCGGTCGAGCTCCTTCCTCATATGACTCAGCTTAAGGAGCACCTAGTTTATATTGAACATATTGATGAGAAATTTCGATATGAAACCTTAGCAAACAAGGCATATAATAAGCATGTTAAGTATTAGTATGATAAATCTATTTGTCCTAGGGTTTTCTCGAAGGGAGACCTTGTATTGGTGTATGGACAAGACAAGGACCCCTTGGGGGTAGGAAAATTAAACCCCATGTGGTACGATCGATATGTCGTGCAACGATTGTTGGAGAAAGGATCTTATGAGCTCACATATTATGAAGGTAATGTGTTTTTGGAGCCCATAAATGGGCTCTATCTTAATTAGTACTATGCTTGATCCCGAAGGCTCGAGCATTAGAACTTTTTGTAGCTATTGGCTATTTTTCACATAGTTTTGTATAGAAATTTTCTCCTCCTTGTTGTTTTAATGATTGGTCTGCTTCTACTATGTGGAAGATGCATGAAGATTCATTGGTCTACTTTGGATTCATAGACTATGCTAGTCTCCATACTCAACATTTAGCATCCATTGTGTGGTTAATCTATTTTTCTTCCAACCAGTTGGTGTCTGTTGGAGGTGCATGTCTCGGGGCGAATACTAACAATTTTACCGAGTATAGTGAAGTTTTTGAGATTTTGAGATATGCATTGTCACATGGAATTAATGACTTTCAAGTTTTCTTATATTTGAAGTTGGTGGTCTCGCGTTTTAATGGTCTGTATTGAATATGTGATCTAGTGTTCTTATGACTTTTCCTTAGGGTATGTCTTCTGGAACGTGCATTTGATGTTATTACTTATGAGAATGTTCCTAGGAGAGATAATGAACTAGTTGATGCCTACACTAATTAAATTTTATATTGGCATTTACATCACCAGTAACATAAGAACACACATTCACATGTAAAAATTTTCAATTGCAAGTAAAATAAATAAAAAATATATAACACACAAAAAAGATAGTGTATATATATAGATATATAGATATAAGATCCATAAGTACCAAAAGTGGGGCCCCTAGCACCTGGATRTCAGATAATTTCATATAACTAAAACAAAGTGTGCTATAAGAACATATTGTATCTAGGCCTAAGGTCGGTGGACTCTATCATAGAAAACTATGACATTTTCCAAACGCCAGAATAGTCTAACCCATGGTCTGGGTACCCCACGACATGGTGTTGCATGCCTCTAGGTAGGTCATAAGTAGTCTCCATATACATGTTGCGAGTGAGGGCCTCAAAGTTTGTTCCCACACTATGCAAGGTCCTATTTGCATCATCACTATGACCCGCCTCCTATCTTCCTTGTCGGATGTGTCACATTAAATTATCCTACCTCAAAGGTTCTCTATATACATACAATCTAAAGTACTTATCAGTATGATGGATCTCACAAAAAGATATGTCTTCTTACCTCTCCATATATATATCATATATATTCGAAAAATAAAAAATTAAATAATGTAAAAACAAATTACCTATATCTCGTGGCTTGTCCTTAGGAGGAATGATGACATCATTATTGTCAATAAAGTTTATTCTAGCATAGCGAAATCCTCGATTAATTGATTCTACTGCTCCCACCGAGTGAAAAATTCATCGTCATACAGGTTGGCTAATTGACCCCCTCCTAGTCAAGCTACCAACTCTCTCCATTGGACCATTGCAGGCCATGTTTGTAAGTGTCCTCGTACAGATGTCCTCAGGCTCATCATAGGAACCCTTTCAATGAAAAAGGTTCACTTGACATTGTCGAAGCCAAATTTATTAGTTTTCCTGAGCTTGCAATGGGTAAGTTGAGACTTCATGAAGTTTAGCATTGTCGTACTCCAGTTGAACATTGTGGGTCTCAAGCATTCGACCCCATGTTGCATTTGGGCCTGAGAAGCCAAATGAAATGAGTTGGATCCTATGATCTGCACCATAGTGTAAAGAATGACTCAAAGGCTCAAGTTGGTAACATGCTTGATGGGAACCTGAGACACACTCTTCTTAGTTTCAACATCACAATACTTGTGGATATAATCATTGATAGTTATCCCATCTCCACCTTGAGTTTGGAAGTTTGGTACTTCCCCTCTCTTAGAAAAACTAGTGATAAAGTAGATATCTTCTACAGTGATTGTCAATGATTTCCCTGCAAGAATAAATGCTTCAACATCAAGGTGCCAATAATCAATCAAGACATTTAGTAATCTCTATTGGGACCTCATTCCACCAATTTGAAAAAACTTATACATGACACATGCATGTAATTATTTTTTTTCATAGTCATCGTCAAAGACCACTCGGTCCACTTCTTCATGTTCACACTCTCTACTGAAAAAACATCCTGTCCAATTTAAGGAGAATATTAAGTTAGTATTTTATTTTTCAAAACATTTTTGGGAATCTGAGAGCGTTAGTTCTAACTGTCATGGATATCCACAACTGGTGTTTCTACCAGCTACAAGCATTCGTGGGTTGTGATAAGGTAGCTCGCAGATGCGTGGAGTCGATTTTGACAAAGAAGGCTCAAGCCCAATTTTTCCATGAAAATGACCAAATGAAAAAATGGTATTACATGATACGGTGTAGGAACTTACTTGGTCCAGGTGGCAAAGGATTTTGTTGCTCCAATATCCCCTTCTTCCCCTCCATTATGACTATGAATATCGATGTACAAAATGTATATTTATTTATTTATTAGGAAGTTAACGTAATCACGTAATTGATAGCAATGGATAATCGCAACAATATAAAAAAAATGACACAAGATAAACACATCAAATGAAATATTGACACATCATAATTAATCCATACATAAGAGAATTCACAAAGTTCATCTGAAAGAAACATCATTATCAACCAATCATCATTTATCAAAAGAAAAATACCCACCCAACCTATCCTTCATGGTTAGGACCTCCTAGACACATAAACAATGCTCAAGCACAAGATTCATTAGATTGATTTTGACCATTTAAGGTCTCAGGGCTGGCAACTTTTCTGAGCAACAAGGGGGTTTCTATATCCCACTAACCCAATCAATCTGAAATCAACTAGATCAATAAATCAAACTAATCATGAAATCATGGCACAAAAGTAATATAATCACTAATTCAACCAACATCAATATTAGTATAATAGTGCAAGAGAATCTAATTTTTAAAACGATTATACTTCAACTTTATCTAAGGGAACAAGAGTAAACCATTTACATAACCAATCCTACCTCACATGAGTTACAAGGCGTAAGAGTAATCATACATTTTACTTCATGGTGCAAGGAATATAGCTACCAAATGATCATACACTCACATAATTAATTGTCGAACCCTGTGAAACTTGGTAAAGTTATAACTTAAACAAACATTGAGTAATCTACGACGATTTGGCAATTGCTAAAACACGTTATAAAGTACTACAAAAGAACATGGTGATAACCACATAAGCAATTAATTCAACATAATGAGTTAATAATCGAGTAACATGAATAATGATGGTGCACCCTAAAACTAAAATACCAAGAAGTTCTAAACTTGTCCTATGCCATTGAATTTTAAAGGATGCAAGGTGTAAAGGTGATGGCGTCTATAAGTACTACTTATTTTGAAATTACCCAAATACTTTTATTAAATCAGGGGATGTAGCAATTCCCCCCAAAAATGAAGGTTCTCGGGTGTCATGCAATGCCATTTTATCAACATATCATTATGTTCTTGTCATTACAAATTCTATGGGATACATATATCTTATATTACCGTTGAACTTTGTTTGCATAAGGTGCACTTATTTTGCAATAAATAAAAATTGATTGGAAGGGAATTTTTAATTAAATATTCATTCAATGTTGTAATTGGAGAGAGTTGTTGATATCATCTTCTCCTTTGCAAGAAACTCTATATTTTGCAGGAAACTTAATCTTACCATATTAAGATGATTTAAAAATATCGAAGAGAATGAAATATACTTTCGATATAAGATATTTCTCCTTGGAGAGTAGGATGTTCATCATGCTTGTTGGCACAGGGGCAGACCCAGGGTTCAACGCTTCAACATCACCCCAACAAAACCCTAACTACCAACCCTTTCGGCAACACCTGTGAAGCAAATGAAGTCTCACCCGAGGTAGAGGCAGGGGGGTTGTAGGACTCAGGTGTCTACAACCTAGCTAGGACACAGATATGTGATTACAACATTAGCACATCTCATTAACTTAGATCTAGCATTCATTTACCATCAATAGAGCACTAAGTAGCCATACATCTATCTAACATATATAAATTTCAGTGCACTAAGAAGATAAACACATAACCGACATGGACAATTATTGCAAAAATCACTTCAACACAGGATATATGTGGTTCACCCCAGTGTGGGGCTACGTCCACTAAATCTTCTTCTTCTTTATTAGTCTCCTTCCATCTTCTTACAGGCACCAAGCCACAGAGCCAACTTCGCACTGGACATGTGATCTGTGCACAACGCACTAGATCCACCTTCCTCAAAATCAGGTCAAGGCATAGAGGTTTACATAGTCTGTCTACACAAAGCCTCTTACAATCACTTGCACCTAGCCCTGCAAGTCTTAACATATTCTTGCACGAAGCAACTAGTCATGCACTAAGCCGATTCTATTATTTTCTTACATTGCTTAACCCCCTATTTATACATTTACAAAAAGGCCTAAATGTGGGTAAAACCCATGGGCCAACATCCCATACTCATTACGTAAACCCTTAAAGCTTGAAAATTCTGCAAAATAAGAGGGATCTCGCAATCTTCTCTTTTCATGGGCGCTCCATCTTCGACCAGCCTGCCAAAGTCCCAAAATTGGTCAAACATGACCAAAGTTTCCTCAAAACTTCGCCGAGGGCCAACAGGCCCCCAACACTCACCTGTGACTCGTCCCGAGTCACTCTGATCTAGGAAAACATTATTTGAAGGCCTCGAGCTTAGCTCAAGCTGCCTCGAATTGTTGCTTCGCTAGAGCCTCCTGCTCAATGAATTCCTGAATGAATTGCTCGGTGACAGGACCTTCCAAGAGATGTTCCATTGTCGCAACCAACTGGTCTAGCTGTGAGCCTTGTCCTTCAACTTCTTCAAAAAGCATAAAGGCTCCGTCCTACACTGGCTCAAATCTCTATGTCACTTCCATAACCTTGCTCTGGATAGAAGTGACCTGTTGCTGGAATGCACACTACTCCTACGATCTCTTCATATTCTCAACTGCAGGAAGCAACTTCATTTTTGCTTGCACGRTAGACGCCTACTGCTTCGCCTCCTGGAGCTATGCTTCCAATCTCCTCAACTCTAGATATTCTACATGGCGCTCATAGGTCTATGCACTTCGATCACTTAATTTTTTACATTATGAGGCCAATGCCCTGATTCTTTCTACTKCATTCCTAGMAGCTTCTTCCCTCTGATCGCGCACTTCTTGTAGAGTGTTAGGGACTGATCAGAGTTCTAGCTCCATTATCCATGCTTGAAGTTGTTGAATGGATTCAATGAGCTTCCCCACTTGTATCTCAGTTTACTCTGGTTCCTCCTCTACCAAGCCCAAGATAGAGCGAAGTGATTTAGCTACTACCTCTTTAACCAGAGTCTGATTTGCAAGCAATTGGTCTTTTTCTTTTTACATCTTCTCTTTGTCCTCTTCGAACATCAGCCTAATGTCATCTTTCTCTTGCTGCACAACTCGAAGTTTCTCTAATGCCTCCTCCTTTTCTTGCTTCATTTCTTTTGTAGCCTGTTCCTTTTCTTCTTGGGCTCGTTGAGGTCAAGTCTCTATCACATCTGCTAACCTTGTCAATTGGGTGGGATCATCCCCCAGTTCTACACTTTCTGTTGAAGATGGCCTAGTAGGAACTGAGTGGCTCAAATGGATAGCTCGTTGGATGTCCTTGAGCTCCTTCTCTATTATGTCATACATCGACTCCTGCTTTTCTCCATGTCTCTGTAAGATGTCTTCTGAAGCATCTTCTACAACTGTGATGATGAGCTCGATATCGTCCACTGTGAGCACATTCTTCGATTGAGTCTTGTTGGCGCAAGCCTTCTTTCTTGCTGAAGGTTTCTCCGCAGAAACCATCCTTTTCTGTGATGCTTCTTCTATGGTAAGGAGATCCTTTGGCGATAAGGATTAACCTTTATCTTGATTTTCTCCTTATTCCCCTTCTTCCTCTTGGTTTACTTCGTCTCCTCCTCCTCTTGCAAGTGTGTGAGGTGCAGTTTCCTTTGATGCACTATCCTTCTCATCGCTTTCTATGTCCTGCAGTTCCTCCTTATTCTTATTTTTCTTTGCGTTTCTCAGTCCATCATGTTCGACCCAAGTGACTAATGGACTTCTGATGATGTCGAGGGCAAAGGTCTCTACATATTCGACCGACACAAGGAATTTTGTTGGCCAATCCTTAGTGATCTCCTCCATGTCTTCGTCCTTCAATTTATAGTAGGACTACAACTCATCCTTACTTTCATCCCTGTACGCAATGATGTAGATGAAGTTTCGATCTTCGCAGAACTTCGCTAGCGGCCTATACTGATGGAGTGTATTCAGTGTCATTTGGGTGAATGATTCAATGGCGTGCTTTAGTTGTAGGTAGTAAGGATGAAAGATAGTTTTAGAATTCCATTTCCTCACCATATCACTCATGTAACACATGGTGGAGAACCTCGCGGCCAATGGTTCTGATGGCTCAACTTCAGGGAAGGATACTCCTTCTGACATTTTCCAGGCGACAAATGCGATTAAAATCAGTAACCAACTGAAGTGAAACTCGTATCCTTGGTATTGCGCTTCACGACAGTCCTTCTCCAACTCATTGACGAGGTAACTTGCCGAGCTCATCTGCATTACTTCGACACACTTCCCTCCAAGGTCGACTATGAACCCTGTGACTTGTGTTAGACGGTTCTTTCAGAAGAACTTCCCTGCTATTCGCTGCAAAGCAAGGTGTATTCCACCATCCTGGATGGAGGCTAACTTGTAGCCTCGCTTCCCCTTCTCCACATCGTCATAGTCCTCCTTGATGCGCTGTTCCAGGGAGCGATATGATGTATTCCCTAGGTAGAATTGTTGAGGGTCCTGTCCTTGCATGCTCAGTCCTGTGATCGAGTGGATCAGCACTGGATCCATAGTCACACGCCTATCAATCCACATATACCCTCCATGATAGCACGACAAGAGGTGTTTAATGCAAACGTTAACCTCCTGATGTCAACCAAAGTGGGGGATATTCATTAGGTTCAATATCGTGGAGCGCACAAGCTCCTTAATCCACGGTTGGAGAGCTATCTTGGGCTTCCTCCCAGTCATCTTCATGAGGTACCTATGCAGCGCGAGGATCGCATAGTTCTTTAAGTCTCCGAGGTTGAAGTCATTGATATTAAGAGCTAGGATCAGTCCCAACTGGGGTCCAACTGCATGTATCCCCTTCGGGAGGTACTCAGTGATCAACGTGTACTCAAAGTCATGTAAAACACGGTCACAACTAACTGCACTAGCCAACGGTGGTATGTAGTCAGGAAATACCATCAGGATCTGCTTCATGCTAGCCACATCATCACGGTGTTTGCTTATTTTCTCAATCTTAGTTCGGCTAGATCGACGTCCAATCGAGGGGGATGCTTGCAATTCGCCCATCGACGATGTCTGTATTCCTACAAACATTACTTTATTAGCCATGAGGTCTATCAAAATCTCTTCTACATACTTCTCTAGCGCGCAATGCTTGCCTGACATTCACACTTGTAATCACGGGGATCAAGTAGGAAAACAAACAAATATGATAAGAAAATGGACGATGATGTCTAGACAGCTCAGCGTGGTATGTGATCACTTCTTTGTTTTAAAAAAGTGGTCCCGGTGCAACATACGATGGATTGTATAAGAAACATCGTAACAGATTCCTCCAATGGGTCGGACTTCTTCAATCAATACGAATCGGGTCGTTATGGCATGGTCCCAACGGTCCAATGGGGATCTTTCCATTAATAGCTGTGTTTCTAGCCATTTTGGAGCATTATTCTAACGGTTGGGATGCCTCCAACGGTCATATAGCTTCATCGTGGTGAAGTTTCATTCTGTGCAGTTCTTCTATTCTGAATAGGTTCAAGTTCTACAATCCTGCCTTCTACAAAGTCATCTCTGGAACTTCCTACAGTTTTTCTAACTTTGCTTTCTTCTTATTGAGCTTTTTGGCCTTCTTTCTTGTGATTTGAGTCTCTGGATTCTTCTTTCCTTCTTATTCTTATCTTCCCTTACTGTAGTAACTTCGCACTATTGAGGGTCTTCTAAAGGGTTCAAAGGTAATACCTCTTCTCTTACTAATTCTAGGGTGAATGCACTTCTTCCTTACATGGGCAGGTTCTTTAAGTCATCTTATGTTCTTTCAACTTTGACAACTAATTCTTTGGTCCTCTATTGCTTTGAATTATCCTCTTGTTCTTGCATTAGTCGATCTATTTTTCTAGCTATGAAGTTCCTTAATTCTTGTTTTTTCTGTTTTGTAGCTTCCTCCTCTGCTTTCCTTCTGATCTGGTCCTTCTCAATGTTAGGATATTTAGAAACTTAGGAGTTAGTTAAGATCTACTTGGTCTAATATGTCATTAGGTAAAAGTGTGTTTCTTAGTGTGTTTCTTTAGTATGCATTAGTATGCATTTGTAGTTAAGAAATCCGATGGTCACGATATGTTCCCGACATAGAGTGATCCAACAGTTCATACTCTCCTCGATCTTAAAATCCATTAATCCATGGATTAACACCCAATTGGTCCATGATCTCTATTTAAATAGCATGGAGGATCATTTTCCAATGATCGACTGTGAGAAAATCTCTTGTAAAATCTCTTTGTAATCTTTTTCTTTGCATTAATAAACTGCTCCAAGTGGCCACGTTGGTTGGGGCCGTGGATGTTTCCCCGTAGGGGTTTTACCACGTGAAAACATCGATGTGTTGATATTTGATCTGGTTATGTGAGTGTTTACTGAAGGTGTTTGTCCTCTATTGGAATATCTGTGTTGTCGAACATGGTATCACAGCCTGTTTGAAGACCTACTCCTGTTGTAAATCGAGATCGTGAATCCGAGTTGCCTCATCTCCATTTTATGGAATTTACGTACATTTCTGGGCTGAGAGGACTATTCCATTGCGTCTGTAGCACTCATTTCATTTAGTAACACTTTTCTTTTTACTCAAAAAGGTTTATGTTTTCCCAAGATACGACCATTACAGTCAGATCCGGAGGTATAAAGCCTGAATACGCATTTTTTAAATTTCTGCAAAGTTTTATTTTGATTTTATTTCGGTTTGTATTTTTTATTTCTGGGTTGCTACTCTTTTAGATATGCATATGCTCTTTGCCCCGCACCCTGTGCGATCTTGGCAAATCAGAAACAGATAGGAAAAGGTGCATCTTCTGGGTAAGCTAACCGAGATCTAACCCTTGTTGTCATCGAGAAGCAAACTTTTTTTCTTGTGTGAAAAGAGGTTTTTTTAGCATGCTCTCCAAGGTCGTCTTCAACAACAACAACAAAAACAACAACCCCAATCCTCCTTATGAACATTACAACATATTTTTCTAGACTTAAAACTTTCCTTATTAAGTAAGAGGTCTTGAGTTCAAGTCTCTCTTTTGTTACTTTTTTTGAAAAAGTTCATGCTAAAAATTGTAAAGTGCATTTCACTTCAAGTAAAAAAGTGAATCACTATAAGTAGCTATATATTTTATTTTAGAGTTATTTATTTTGCATGAAACTTTTTTATTATAAGGTAACTTCATTGTAAAAATGATCCCCACTTCTCTTTATAAAAGTGGGTGACTTCATAAAGTAGCTTACACTATCACGTGGTTATTTGGTTATAGTTTATGCCTTTTTTAAAAAGGGCATAACTCTCACATTGGAAGTCCGTTTTCAATGTCGTTTTTTTTAGAACCGCATAAATTTTCGATATCTTTCCATCCTGATCATTAGTTTCAGTTTTTAAATCCGTATTATTTGCATATTTAATATGGATTCTACAAGTAATGTCTTGCTTACCAGCAACAACTACTTCCAATGGAAATCCCATATGGAATATTTATTAAGAAGTAAAGGCCTGTGCCGGATTACCATGGGAAAGGAAACATCACCCATTGATGATGATAAGAAATCCAAATGGAATAATAGGAATGACGAAGCACGTGGACTAATTAGAATGCCCATCTCTCCTGATTTAAGGTACCACCTTCAAGGAATTGATGACCCCGAAGAAGCTTGGAACACGATTGAATCTGTGTTTGGTAAACTCAATATTATTCGAGCACAACAGTTAGAAAATCAAATACTGACCTTGAGTCCAAGTGATTTTTCTTGCCATGGAAACTATCTATCTAAGTTTAAAACACTTAGAATTTTATGTGAAGAATGTAAGATAAAAATGGAGGAAGGCGTTGCATATATTTTATTCTTTCTAAACCCGGTGGTGCATATTCTATGTTTGTATCTACCTTTTATGTGCCATGAAGGAAATAGGCTTTGGAAAGCTTATGAAAATCCCACTCTTAGGTCCTTTTGTGCTTCTTTTGATTAGAGGGGAAAGATAAACTTGTACAACTTGGAGTGATCAACAACTACTTGAGGTACCTCAACAAAGTAGCAGAATTTTATTGAGAAAGATAAACCAAGTATCCCAAAACAACATCCTGCTACAACAACAAACAACCTAGGGGTCTAAGCTAGCTCGAACTGACTTCAAATCTAATGGTGACAAAGGAGCAAAGATATAAAAGTAATAATACTAATAGACATTGCAACTTTTGGCGATAAAGATGGTCATGATGAGTCCAAAATGTTTTTCAAGAATATGGCAGAATTAGAAGCAGTGATGAAGCACAACATGGAGTATTACAGTGATTCTTCTTCTTCTTTTTCTTCTTATCATGGACATACACTTTTTGCTTGGTTTCCTTCAATGCACCTTCTACTACTACTTCTTCTTCTAATGGTGGCTTATTGATTCTGGGGCATCTTATGATATGGCTAAGGATAAAGCCATATTTTTCTACTCTAAATGAAAGTAACTTACCAAGAAAATATTTGTTGGTGGTGATAGATCCCTCTTAGTGTTGTAGGATCTAGAGCAGTTCAAGTAGAAAATGGTCATTTCAATCATATATTATGTGTTCCAAATCTTTCTTGTAACCTTCTATCGGTATATCAAAACACTCATTTAGAATTGAAGGTAAAACAGTCAGTTTCACTCATCAGAAGTTGTAATCAAGGATCTAAAAGATCTAAAGCATGTTCTTGCTGGCTGGAATTGGCGATGATATTACCCGGTTTGTACAAGTTTGACAACTTTTGGGTCATCATCTTTTTCATCGGTTTTACTGTTACTCATAGCGATGACTTGAGAAACTTTGTACAGTGGTTTGGTCATCTAAACTATAGTTCATTGCAGCAACTATGTAATCGAAAGATGGTGATTGGTCTTCCGCTTGTTTCATGCGCGAGAGATGGTGTTTGTGTTGGTTGTGTTCTCACAAAACATGATTAGGAATGATTTTGAGAAACGTGCATCTTGGCATGCCTTGGGTCTTTTGTAGCTTCTCAATGATTTGTGTGGTCCTCTTTCTTCTCCTTCTTTTGGGTGCAAGTATTTCTTAACTTTCGTTGATGAATTCTCTAGATGCACTTGATTTTGCTTCTTAAAACTCAAGAGTGAAGTTTTTTGACAAGTTTTTGGCCTATAAGGCCCTTTTAGAAAACAATGCGAGCATCAAATTCAAAGGTTAAGAATAGATAATGGAGCGAATATGTGAACAATAGAAGTTTACAAGCTATTGCACTACATAGGAAATCCAAATGCAACACATTGTTCCATATACACCACAACAAAATGGTGTTGTTGAGAGGAAAGAACCACACGCTAAAAGAAATGGCTAATTGTATGATCCAAACTAGGGAGTTAAGCCTAAAGTATTGGGAGGAAGCCATCAAGTATGCAAATTACATGAAGTAAATCCACTCCCACAAAAGGATCTTAAAAATATAACATTGGAAGAAGCTTGCACTAAATTAAACCAAATGTAAGTCACTTAGGTGTATTTGGCCCGATTATAGCATGGGCTCACATTCACGATGAGAAGCATTGGACTAAAGGGCTCACATTCCTGATGAGAAAAGGAAAGCATTGCAGCCTAAAAGTGAGAAGTGTATATTTGTTGGTTATTTTGAAGATGTCAAAGGTTACAGACTTCTTCAATCACATTGTAATGAAATTATTCTTACAAGAGATGTTAGATTTGATGAAAATCTCTTGGCCTATGAGCCATCTTCGACGATTGTGCCTTCTTAAGCCCGCGAGCCATCTTCGATGTTTGTGCCTTCTTATGATCTAGTTTCTTCTTCAGATGATGACAGTGAACATGAAAATCCACCTCTGCCTACTCACCCTCCTCCAGATGAGTCCTTTGAACCTGAACCAACACCAACTCCACTGCTTCCTAGATGGGTTTGTTCAACATGAGAAGCAGCTCGTGATCTTGTCGATGATCCTTCAGATCAGCGTCAAACACGTTCATAGTTCCATCGAGCCTCTTCTCTTTTGGATCAAGTTTCATAAACTCATGATCCAGAGACATTTGCAGAAGCTTCACGTCATCTAGATTGGGATACAACAATGAATGAAGAGTATCGTTCTTTAATGGAAAACGATACTTAGGATCTTGTACCTCTTCCAAAAGGAAGAAAACTTGTTAGATGCAAATGGGTCTATAGAACCAAGTATGCATCAGATGGAAGTGTTGAAAGACACAAGGCTCGGTTAGTTTCCAAAGGATTTTCCCAAGTTGAAGGAATTGACTATAATGAAACCTTTGCCCCTATAGCAAAAGTGAATTCCATCTGCCTTGTTCTTGCCCTTGCTACCTCACATAAATGGGAGGTCAATCAGATGGATGTTAAATCCGCCTTCTTGCATGGAGATTTGCAAGAAGAAATATACATGGAACAACCTCCTGGCTATGTCCAGAATGACTCTAGCCTTGTTTGTCGCTTCAAGAAATCTCTTTATGGTCTCAAGCAAGCTCCCTGAGCTTGGTATTCCAAAATGGATAGCTTTATTATTGCCACTGGATTCTCTAGATGCCATTCTGATCCTAATGTATATACTAAGAAAGTAGGAATACATCTCATAATCCTTGTCCTTTATGTTGATGACCTTATCATTACTGGTAGTGACTCAAAACTCTTAAACCATGTGAAAACCAACCTTAAGAATAAATTTGAAATGACAAACTTAGGTTTTTTGCACTATTTCCTTGGTCTCCAAGTTTTGCAAACCAACGAAGGAATTTTTCTTTCCTAGTCTAAGTATGCTTGTGACCTTCTTCGTCGCTTTCACATGTACGATTGTAAACCAACCCCTTCTCCCTTCCAGTCTGGAATCAAGATTTATGCCACCTGTACTTCTCCTGAAGTTGATGCCACCCTGTACCGTCAGTTAGTTGGTAGCCTCTTATACTTCACTTATACCCATCCTGATATTTCCTTTGTTGTTGGTCTTATTTCCCAATATATGCAAACACCCCATGAAAGCCATTGGAAAGCAGCTAAAAGGATACTTCGCTATGTTCGTGGTACAATTCAGTTCGGGATACATTATAGTTCAGGGGGGACTCCTTTATTGGTTGGTTTCACTGATTCAGATTGGGCCGGTGACCCTGATGATCAGAAATCTACTGCAGGTTATGTTTTCAGCCTTGGTTCAGGACCTGTCACTTGGACCTGTAAGAAACAATAGGCTATTTCACTTTCTTCAGCAGAAGCAGAATACCGAGCAACGGTAAATGCAAGTCAGGAATCCCTGTGGCTTCGACAGATCCTTTCAGATTTTGGATTCCAGCACCAACATCTGACTAGCCTTTGTTGTGACAATCAGAGTGCCATCAAGCTCGCTAAAGTCCTAGTTCAACATCAGCCTAGAAAACACATCGAGCTACACATGCACTTCATCAGAAAGCTAATTCATGATCAAGTTATTGAAGTGCTCTTTTTCCCTACAAAAGATCAGGTTGCAGACATTTTCACAAAGTCTCTTACAGAAGCAAAGCTTTCCAAACTTCGATCTATGTTAGGAGTTCAAGAAGTTTTCATTAAGGGGGATAGGCTCTAATGCCTCCTTCCTTCTCTTATTGTGTCACTATTGTAAATCTTTCAGTCCTATCCCAAGTTGTTCTTAAGGGGGGATGTTAGAATATTTAGACACTTAGGAGTTAGTTAAGATCTACTTGGTCTAATATGTCATTAGGTAAACGTGTGTTTCTTAGTGTGGTTCTTTAGTATGCATTTGTAGTTAGGAAATCCGACGGTCACGATATGTTCCCGACATAGAGTGATTCGACGGTTCATACTCTCCTCGATCTTAATGGCCATTGATCCGTGGCTTAACACCCGATTGTTCCATTATCTCTATTTAAAGAGCATGGAGGATCATTTGTCGATGATCGATTGTGAGAAACTCTCTTGTAAAATCTCTATGTAATATTTTTCTTTGCATTAATAAACTGCTTTTTCTTTGCATTAATAAACTGCTCCAAGTGGCCGCATTGGCTGGGGCCGTGGATGTTTCCCCGTAGGAGTTTTACCATGTGAAAACATCGGTGTGTTGATCTTTGATCTGGTTATGTGAGTGGTTACTGAAGGTGTTTGTCCTCTGTTGGAATACCTGTGTTGTCGAACACTCAATCCAAGTCTTTCCTAACAAAAGTAGAAAAAAAGCATCGTTCTCAACAAACTTGATGACTTCAAATTCTTCTTCGGCCTATGTTTCATGAGAAATCATAGGTATGTTAGTAACTCTTCCACATACGGTTATCATCTTTCCTTTAAACAAGCATATCCTTCCCAATGACAGTATCATAGCAGGCTTTCCAAAAATTTCCCAAGTGCTTTCTGGCATAATATTCACATGTGTTTCTTCATCCATGACACAATCTATGTCAAAGTCTCCTATTCTTGTTTCTATGCACTGGTTCTCTTTTAAGATCTCAAGTAAAATGATGTTTATGTGATCATTCAATGTTTCTTTCATCTGTAATTACATATTCTCTAACTCTTTCTGGTTTTCTAACATATTCATAGTCCCTTGACCTTCTTCATAGTTTTCTTGTCTCTGGTTCATCTTTTTCAACTTTGGCAATCATTCTAGGGCAATCATGAACTTCGTGACCAATAGCTTTACAACAAAGACAAATAGGACCTATACCAGGGCATTCCTTAGCAATATGTCTCGGTCTTCTGCCATTATAACACAATGTCAATCATCTCTTTCTTGTAAATGATCCCCAACCTTTCTTGTACTGTGCACTGGGATCACAGTGATGGACCTGCAATCTGCAAAAATTCTTTCTAGGTTCCTGCATCCACTTGTTAGTCCAAAAATTCTTTCTATGCATGGGAATAACATATCTTTCACTCTCTTTATCAAATCTATTCAGATCGACTCTTTCTTCTAATTGTTCCCTAGTTTTCAAACTAGGACAAAATCTATCAAACATACCTATATTCATACTTTCGAAGAAAAAAAAATCCACTTATCTTACCTTTATCAGAACACAAATCTTTAAGATCTTACCTCTTTTCTTCAGATTCGGTTCCTTTCTTAGCACCAAGTTTCGTAAGTCAAGTAGAATATTGCGCACTACAACAAGAGATCTATGCATAGATCTTTATCTTTTCTTCAGTTCCCAACAATCACAGTTTTGGGTCCCGGCAACGGATCTATTTATTAGCACAGGAGAAGACCCAGGGCTCAACGCTTCAACAACGCACCAACAAAACCCTAAATACCGACCTTTTTAGCAACACTTGCGAAGCAAATGAAGTCTCACCCGAGGTAGAGGCAGGGGGGTTGTAGGACTCAGGTGTCTACAACCTAGCTGGGACACAGATTTGTGATTACAACATTAGCACATCTCATTAAATCAGATCTAGCATTCATTTACCATCAATAGAGCATTAAGCATCCATACATCTATCTAACATATATAAAGTTCAGTGCACTAAGAAGATAAACACATAACCAACATGGACAATTATTGCACAAATCACTTCAACACAAGATATGCATGGTTCACCATAGTGTGGGGCTACGTCCACCAACTCTTCTTCTTCTTTATTAGTCTCCTTAAATCTTCTTATAGGCACCAAGCCACAAAGCCAACTTCACAATGGGCAGGTGATCTGTGCATAGCGCACTAGATCCAGCTTCCTCAAAATCACGTCAAGGAACAAAGCCTTATATAGTATGTTTGCACAAAGCCTCTTATAATGACTTGCACCTAACCCTGCAAGTCTTAACATATTCTTCCACGAAACAACTAGTCATGCACTATTCTGATTCTCTTCTTTTCTTACATTTCTTAGCTCCCTATTTATACATTTACAAAAAGGCCTAAACATGGGTAAAACCCATGGGCCGACATCCCATACCCGTTACATAAACTGTAAAAGCCCGAAAAGTCCACAAAATAAGTGGGATCCCGCGATCTCCACTTCGCCTGGGCGCTCCATCTTCGACCAACCTATCGAAGTCCCAAAATTGGTCGAGGGCCAACAATGCTCATTTTCCCTTAGTATTTTTTATATAGGTACCATCATAATAACATTGTTAGATGGATTTCTTATGACAAATTTGGACTTCTTACATGTTGTTAAATACTTACAAGCAATATGGATCTAATTCAAAGGCTCCTAAAAAGTAGGCTTCCTTTAGTAAAGGGATGAACATGATCTTTTCCCACCAATAAGACACATTTACCACACTCTTGTGACTTACAACTCTAGCTACAATCCAATAAATACAACCTTCTCCACACTCTAATCACAACCAAAATTGC
This sequence comes from Picea sitchensis, assembly GCA_010110895.2. NCBI lineage: Eukaryota > Viridiplantae > Streptophyta > Pinopsida > Pinales > Pinaceae > Picea > Picea sitchensis. The sequence goes on from SNQJ01S0008215.1 coordinate 141,567, forward strand.
TACAAAAATCAAGGATTTTGATTAGAATCTATCATCTACAAGCTTAGATAAATTGCTATCTCTTAAACCATTTCAAGGGTAAAATAATTTTCTTCAACATTGTATCAATGACATTGCAATCTCACAACAGTAAACATGACACTAAATGCTACACAACATCGACACACTTTCTAAGAACAGACTTTAGTGACACGAGGGAAAAATTGAAAAGAAAGAACACATACTATAGATTACACTCGTAGTTGTGATACCAACTGTGAGTTTTTACCTATCTATAAATAGAATAAGGCATTACATCTACATTTATTTCAATAATATAAGGAGAAGCACTAAACTACTATAATATTTCAATACCATTATAAGACCCTTTCCAATAGCCAAGTAACATTGAGGATAAAAGTAAATTCACCTTTCAACAGGTTTAAGGGAAAACAACTAATAAAATTTTAAAAAATCATGCCCATCATTATTCATGTCAATGGGAAAGTAAGTGTCCAAACGTTTTAGGGAAAGATTAAGTAATTTCTTGACCAAAGCTTTTCAGAGGACAAGCATGCAAGTAAGGGAAAATCTTTACTCTCCATAATTCCGAGAATCTATCATCAGATATGAGACCTCTTGAACGAAAACCATAGAGGGATGAGTTCTTGTGCTGGAACGTAAGAGGAGTTATTCCCTAGGGTCTTACTTCGAAATTAATCTGAGATGATATAGGCTGGCGGAAACTGGGAGGGGGTGCTCTAGGCGAGCCGATTCCGTCAAGGGATAAGCCAGGAAAGTGCAATCAGCACTCGAAAGGGTCAATGAAGGAGAAAGACATCGGGAGCACTCAACAATCTAGATGTCAAGGAACGAGCGAGAAAAAGGGCGCCGTGGCCAGCCAAAATTCATTCGAGGAAAGGGATAAAAGGAGGGCGCAATAGCTGGCCCGAAACTTGTCAGGTAGCGCACAGTGAGAGGGTGCACAATCCACCTGGGATTATTTCATCGATGGGCAAGCATGGGCGCACCTGGAAGGCCATAAATCGGTCACGACCTGAGGAAGAGAGGGTGCACATGCCACCCAAAATTCCGTCCTGGATAAGCAGGGAAAAAAATCAAGGAAGGTTGCACAAGGAAAGGGCGCCTTGGCCAACCAACCTCAGACAAGGTACGGAGTAGAAGGAGGGAAAATTCAAAAACGCAGAGAAATGCATGGTAGCAATCCATGTACAAATTCATTGCAGAGAAAAGCCTTATTCGCTTCCCAGGAATAAATTTGTGGCTGAGAATAACTTCACTTGCATTCAAAGATTTAAATTTGTTCAGGGAAATGACTTATTAGTTTCCCAGGAATAAATTTGTGGCTGAGAATAGCTTCAGTTATATTCAAATATTAAATTAGTGCAGGGAAATGACTCGTTCGCTTCCCAGGAATAAATTTGTTTGCAGCAGGGAGATCTTGGGAGGCATGCGCATCCAACAATCTTGGGAGGCATGCGCATCCAACAATCCTAGATGAAGATGGATAGGAGTTACAACACTGGTACCACCATCCAGGAAGAACTTATCACAACAAGGGTTACCATCAAAGGAATTATTTTTCACGGGGTCAGCGACCAAACCTGGGGTTAACCATCCTTTCATTCAACAACAACATATAATAATGGTTTATCCAGTCCTGGGCTAAAATTCTTAACATATAGACTTCAACTCTATGTGAAGCCCATAGGAATCCTAAAAACAACTATACTAACCAGCATTTATATTGGCGAAAGGAAGATTTTGTGTAAAATTAATTCTACTACTATCTCTATGCAAAACAGAAGGAATTACCGTAACCAGCTAAGATAGTCTTGAAGACGATCATTGGTGACTGACATTCTCTTCCTTTGTCCACCTGTCAATCATTGAGACTTCACCAGTACCTCCCACCCAACACTAGGGTACTCTTCTTCCCCCTTAGCCCCGCGAGCTGCAAAGGGGCCACACACACAACCATAAATTCATCTAGCTCTCAGCTTGCCTCCCAAGGTAGAGCCACCAGTCTCTCTCAAGCTGGGTATCCCAACTCTCACAAGTAAAACCCGTCAAAATTTATGAAGCATAACCTTTCCCATAACCCGTATGATCTATTTTTCATCTCAACCATTTGTTTTATAAGAGTTTTCTTAATGACAACTCCCACTTGCACATTTAATTCATGTTTTAATTAGAAAATTTTAGGGTTACTTCCCCCATACACTTCTGACCCTTTCCCTTCGTTGCACAAGTAAATCCTCAATTTATTTTAATAAACGTCAATTTCCATCACCCATCCTAAAAGCACTCCTAAAATCGCTCTTAGTTGTCTCTTTATTCCCCGTGTTTCCAATTACTGACTCACACCTTACTAATTATGAGTTAAGTTAAAATATGAATCCTCTCCTAGTTAAACTAGCGTTAACTAGACTCTATATTCATTTCTATGTTTGCACAATTCTTTCCTTCTTTATTCCTTTCTTAAATTAAATTTCATTTTGGAATTTTCTTGCACATATGAGTATAATCTTAATTCTTTAGACTTATTTCCTTTTTCTTAATTTTTCAATTGGTTTTACCTCCTTCCTAAATTAATTTGAGTTAATAATTTATAGTTTAGCCTCTTTACAAGAACATAGACTTAGGCTTAAAATCTAGAATAGGATTAGATTTTGATTGGGGTTACAATCACTAAATTCATTTTTTATTAATTAAGTAATTCGACAATGCTCAAGTTTTTACAAGGTTTAATATTCTCTCAAAGTTTTCTAGGCCACCTAAATTAATTGACTCAAGTGTAATTCCATGACGTGCCCTTCAAGACACACTTTATGCTCCAAGGGTGCCACTCGCCTTTGATTCAAATTTTTAGTAACGTTACGTGCCCTTCAAGATGCACTCTATGCTCCAAGGGTGACACTCGCCTTTGACTGGTTTTGGTATTTGTCCAACCCTTGGAGTCAACACTCCATTCAGGTGAACTTGTGAGAGACTAAGGGATTCTAAGGAATAAGGACTCTTCCTTATTGCGCACCCCTTAGAATCTTTGTGAGCAACTGTCTCAGTCTTCCCTCACGACATCGTGGATCTCTCGAACTAGATAATCGTTAGCCTACAATTCAAGGCACGGTGGGAGCGCTAGTAGGTTGTGTCATGGATGTTGCCACACCTCTCCCTCAATATATGGTTTCTGTGCATGGCTCCCTTTCTCTTTATGTGAGTCATATTAGCAAGCAATCATTAGCCTCCATCCATCATCAAAAAACTATCAATGATCCATAAACAACATCATAATATAATCAATCATATGTCACATATTCATAAATGAAATACTCAAACCAATACAATCCACTCCTTGACTCAATTCATAGTCCAAGGAGATTCAGTGATTCCATAGACATCCTCAATCTATTAAGTGTCCTGCACACTAAGGGGAAACTCATCAATATCATCTATCAATACATATATATCAAACAAAATAAATCATAATCCATCAACATCATCATAAGAATCCATAAGAGAAACATATAATCATATACTATAACTGGATCACTTTCCCACAAGTGTCCTCAAAGAATAAATCAACATCATGTGATTGCAAGAGAGGGATGCTACATACACCCCATCTTGTTTTAAACTTCGCCCTGAAGTTGTACAGTATATAAACTACAGTAAATAAAACATCTGACAAGATCTATATGTCTAAACTATCAAACAATAGGGAAATTGTTAATGCATATCATATCTGTCCTCCCAAGTAGCTGAGTGTGGACTATAATTGTCCCACTAGACCTTGACCTGAACGATTGTTCTACACCATAGTTGTCGAAGGTGATGGTCTAGAATACAGATTGGCTCCCCCATGAGTGCACCCTTGTCTGACACCGCAAGGAACTCATGTCAATCTCATGTATATGATCACTAACATAATGTCGCGAAAGAGATACCAGATAAACATCATACATACAACTCCAAGAATGAGGCAAGGCCAGTCGATAGGCCACAGTTTCCTTCCTTTCAACAACTTTGAAAGGCCCCACAACCTAGGAGAGAGTTTAGCACCCTTTCTGAACTTAATCGAACTCTGGTGCATTTTCACCTGCAAGAAAAATCGGTCGCCAACTTCATAGTTGCGGTCAACGTGATGCACATCAGCATAACTATTATGTCGATATTGTGCATCTTAATCCTTTGTCTGATCGTTTGCAATTGTTCTTTCATTTCTTGGATCATTTCTAGTCCCACCAGGACCTGTCCTCAAGTCAAACCCAACTCAATGGCGTCCGACACAATCGCCCGTAGAGAAACTCAAACAGTGTCATCTTAATGGTACCTTGATAGCTATTGTTTTATGCCAACTCTACCAGTGGCAAGAACTCTTCCCAACGTTTCTGTTGGTCCATTACATACGCAACATATCTTCCCAAAATTGGTTCGTTCTTTCTGTCTTCCCATCGATCTCAGGATGATATGTGATACTAGAGTTAAGTTGTGTTCTCAAGGCCTTTTTGGAACTAGTCCACAATCGTCTTGTACACACCAACCCTCTATAAGATAGATTCTTTTTGGCACACCAAGAAGTATGATAATCTTGCTAACATAATTCTAGCTATGTCTGGGGCCTGATACGTCTTACGCATGGGAATAAAATGTGCACTCTTTGTCAGAGTTTCAGCTACCAAAAAAATTGAGTGATGCCTCCTTGTTGTCAGCGGCAATCCAACAATGAATTCTATCGAAATGACCACCTATTTTGATTCCAGAATAGAGTGTGGTTGTAGTAATCCTGTTGGATGTTTATGTTCATCCTTCACTTGTTGAAATTCTAGACACCTCGCCTAAACCTTCCTTGGATGCGTCTGTGCATACCAATAAATCCATGTCCATGTCGGGGACTTTCAGTATCGATGCTCTCGTCAACAACCCCTTAAGCCTTTGAAATGATTCCATGCACTTCTTGGTCCATACAACTTCTTGTTTTTCTTCTACAATTTCGTGATCATATTTGTTATCTTCAAAAAAACCTTCGATGAACCATCAATAATATCCTGCTAAACCCAAACGTTGTGTACTCCTAGTACATTTGTCAGCGTAGGCCATTCCATAATATCCTCTACATTCACAGGATCCACAGTGTTGCCTTCGTCGAATATAACATTCCCTAAGAAATGAATCCTCGAGAGAATTTCGACAGTTTCCTATAATTTGTATTCTCGTAAACATTGTAATACCAAGTGCATAAGTTTTTAATGTTTCTCCATCATCCAAGGATATATCATTGTGTCATCAATGAATACTTGAAAAAACTTTTCCAATTATTCACAAAACACTCCTTTCATCAACTCCTGAATACCCCCAGGGAGTTTGTTCATCCCAATGACAATGGTAAATTCGTATTGTCTGAACTTCACCTTGAATGCGGTCTTAGGAATATCTTCCTCCTTAATTCGTAACTGGTGATAACCTGATCTAAAGTTGATCTTTGAAAAAACCATTGACCCCTTAATTTGATCAAACAATTCGTCTAATACCGGTTGTTGATCGTTTCCTTGTTCCATTGACGGTAGTCAATAAAGAGTCTCCACAATGCATTATTCCTTATGAAAATAACAGGCACACCCCAAGGTGACACACTTGGATGTATAAGTCCTCAGTCCAACGAATCCTTCATTTGCATTTTCAACTCTTGTAATTGAGGTGTTGACATCCGATATGGTGTTCTTTCTATCAGTTCAGTTCTAGGTTTCAAGTCGATGGAAACTCCATCTCTCTTTCGGTTGGAAACCCGGTAACTCTTATGGGAACATGTTCGTAACTCTCATACTACCAAAAGGTTTTCTAATCCTTCTTCCATGCCCTTGTCATTCAGCACTAAGATTTCATATAGCTTGCATCCTTTGCACATGCTATTTTGAAGTTGTAGGGAATAAATTAACCTAAAGGACACTCCCTGGTTTCCTCCTAAAATCAATCGTCTCTATCCCTCATCATCGGTCCAACTCAATAGTTTTTTCCTATAGTTGAGTATCGCATCATGTGATTCCATTCATTCCATACCGATCACCATGTCATAGGATCCTAAGATCGTGACGTATAGGTCATACTTTTTTACAAATCTCCCAAGTTAAAGCAATAGTTCGTAACCCTTCTTCCAACCTTCTGCTTGTCACCCAAATCCATTTCTACATACCTAAAATCATCATGTTTTATTGCCCTTACCTTAATTGTTTTGATCGATGTACTAGAAATAAAACTCTTTGTAGTGCCTTGATCTATCAAATACTAAAAGTTTGGTTAGCGATGGTACCTGACGTATTGAGCATAGTGGACTAGTGCTCGGCCTGATGGTTATTCACTGTTGCAGGAATCCTATGGACCTTTCTCAAATCTCCAATTGTAGTGTGTCCTGATGACCCGACTTCTTTGGCCCTCTCAACCAAATAGTCTCGTTGATAATGTGTCTCTCCACATGTCCAACATCCGATCTTCGGCCCAGTACTCCTGGTCCCTAAATTAGAATTTGTTGGCATACCAGCCTGAGATCCTAGTCTATTCTGTTGAAAAGGCCTAAACAATGGTTGTTGCTGACAATGTAGCTATTGATGCGGTGGTCCTCTATAGGGAGTCCCTCGCTGAGGATCCAATCGTCATGGTGTCATGAACGTGGATCCTCTCGACGTATCCTGATACCTTGATGTATGTCGGGCTGGTGTATGATGTTGTTGTACACCTAACGTCGCCTGTATAGTCGGTCTTGTAAGATTCCTACCCTGTACCCCGCTGGTCAACTCTTCCTCAACTAGAAGATCAGAGCATATTCCACCATAGAATATCTCTCCCCTTCCGCTGAAATACATCCATGCAAACTTTTTTGTTGGAGTCATAATCTCTAAGTGCGAAGCACATCGCCATGTTCTCCAACCATGCCTCGATGACTATTCCATCTGTGGAACCCATGAACTCGGGAATCTTAACCTACTTGAGTTTTCCATGAAATCCACCACTGCCAGGCCTCATCTCTATTTAGTCGATTAATCAAGGCCTCTGACATCCTCTGAAAAGACCTCATCAACCCAACTACATCCCCCATCACAATCTTCTCCTGTCCAATGACTTGCTCTTCTCCTTGGGGGTTAGACTTCTCCGGTTTGGATGATATTAGAGGCATCATACCTCTTTCCCAAACACCACGTCATCTATCTCCATAATGTCGTCTATCCAGGATAACCCACACATACAATTTTAAATTTTAATTAGCAATAAATTATTAATCAAGGGTTGAAGACAGTAGAAGGCATGACGATCCATAGTCGTAGGGTTGAACCCGCTTTGATACCATATGTAACATCCCCTCTATTATGACTACAAATATCGATGTACAACAAGTATATTTTTATTTTATTAGGAATTTAACGTCATCACATAATTGATAACAACACATAATGACAACAATATAAAAAAATCAGCACAAGATAAACACATAAACCGAAATAGCAACACATCATAATCAATCCATACATAATAAAATTCGCCAAGTTCATCTGAAAGAAACAACATTATCAACCAATCATCATTTATCAAAAGAAAACTACCCATCCAACCTATCATGCATGGTTAGGAACTCCAGGACACATAAACAACACTCAAGCCCAGGATTCATCCTATTCATTTTGATTATTTAAGGTCTCAGGTATGGCGACTGTTTTGAGGAACGAGGAGGTGTCTATATCCTACTAACCCAATCAATATGAAATTAGCTAGATCAATCAATCAACCTAATCATGAAATCATGGCGCAAGAGTAATATAATCACTAATTCAACCAACATCAATATTAGTATAATGGAACATGAGAATCTAATTATTAAAACGATTATACATCAAATTTATCTAAGGGCGCAAGAGTAAACCATTTACATAACTAATCATACCTCACATGGGTTTCAAGATGTAAAAGTAATAATAAGGTGAGCGGTTGTCTCAGTCTACCCTCATGACATCGTGGATCTCTCGAACTAGGTAATCGTTAACCTACAATTTGAGGCATGGAGGGAATGCTAGTAGGTTATGTCAAGGATGTTGCCACACCTCTTGATGAATATATGGATTTTGTGCATGGCCCATTTACTCCTTATGTGAGTCACATTAGAAAGCAATCGTTAGCCCGCATCAATCATCAAAACACTGTCAATGACCCATAAACAACATCATAATATAATCAATCATATGTCACATATGCATAAATGAAATACTCAAACCAATACAATCCACTCCTTGACTCAATCTGGTGTCAAAGAAGGTCCAGTGATGCCATTGACATCCTAAATCTATCAATTGTCCTGCACACTCAAGGGAAACTCGTCATAATCCATCAACATCATCATAAGAATCCATAAGCGAAATCGATCATATACTATAACCAGATCACTTTCCCGCAAGTGTCCTCAAGGAATAATTCAGTATCATGTGCTCGCTAGAGTAGGATGTTACATCTTCTACAATGATTGTCAATGATTGCCCCGCACGAATAAATGCTTCAACATCAGGGTGCCAATAATCAATCAAGACGTTTAGTAATCTCTTTTGGGACCTCATGCCATCAATTTGAAAAAACTTTTATGTTCCACATGCGTGTAATTATTGTTTGGCATAGTCATCGTCAAAGACCGCCTGGTCCACTTCTTCATGTTCACGTTCTCTCTAGTGAAAAAAAATCCAGTCCAATTTCAAGAGAATGTTAAGTTAGTCTTTGGGAATCTGCGGGCATTAGTTCTAACTATTGCAGATATCCACGACTGGTGTTTTTACCAACTACGAACATTTGTGGGTTGCCCTAAGGTATCCCGTGGATGTGCGAAGTCGATTTTGATGAAGAAGGATCAAGCCCCATTTTTCCATGAAAATGAGCAAACGAAAAAATGGAATTGCATGATAGGGTCTAGGTACTTACTTGGGCCAGGTGGCAAAGGATTTTGTTTCTCCAATCTTCTCAAATATTCGTTGGAAATTCATGGGTTTTTGGTCACTTTGGGTTATTTTGAGTAAAATGGTAAAAATGACTTAGTGAATGGGTAAATATGCTAGTATTTATATCAAATTGTAAAAACCCACTTCCTATAGTTTTGATATTTTTCCAAAAATTTCAACGAATGAATAGTCCCTTGTAGATTTGTGGTTGTTTTTGTAGGTCTTAGGCTATAATTTGGACAATTTTTGGTCTCTTTTCATCAATTGGTCAAGTATTTCACAAGACTTTAGGAAGGAAATGTTCTCGTAATTGGCATTTAGTATAGGGAATTCACCTAAACTATTCCTATTATCAGTTTTCATTTTTGTTTAAACCTAGGGTAAACCCCATTAACAAGCGATGGAAATTTCTCCTCTACTCAAAAGTATCGTTATGTTGATGGTAGAGCCTACCTTCCATGGTTGATTTAGTTTATAATCTCATTATATGATGGCACTCATGCTGCAAGTTTGTCCTTTAGGATCGAGAATCCTGGTTAGCCCTATCATGAGTTTACGTTCGAACCTGATCCAAGTGGATATCGGTGTCCACCCACCTTTTCCGACTAGCTCAAAACAATTTTCTGGCAATTTTGGCAATTTACTATTTTTAGCAGTTTTTAACTTTCGGGGCCATTTTGAGGGCCCAAATGAAGGTTTTTCGAGATCGAGGTTCTCAATGATAGCTAAATGAAATATTGATCCCCCAAAATGAATCTCCTCGACAATACCTTTCCAATGAGCTATCACACGCCTAAAACGAAGATCATATGAAAAAGTTACGACCCCGGGAAGTTGATGTCCTCACTTACTCAAACGGGGCCCACATGACCTGTGGTGCTTCATCTCCTAGGGTTAGGTTTTCGGCATTCCTGTTTATTGTAAAAAGGACTTTAGAGCCTCATTGTAACCATCTTCTTGCGAATGCAAGAAGCCGTCACATCTCTTCTCAGAGATAAGCTGGCACCATTCTAGTGAGTCTTACACTCTGTATTTTTATAGTCTCTGTACATTTCTTTCATTAATATAAATCGTGTATTACTGTATATCTATGTTTATGGTTGCATCTCTGATACATTTATGTTATATTATTGAATATCTGGATTATCTCTATGCATTTCTTTATTATATCTCCGCTCGCATTTCGTGCCGAAAATAATCCGGATTAGAACCTCATGCTTCTTACTCAGTATTATTCTGGCCATGACCTACAGGACTCCCTCCCTTATATCCTTCTCACAACAACATTATGGAGTCCATAGTTAAACTCTTTTCTGACTCCTTAAAATTGAAAATATTGTCGAGTGATATTGCTTCTTTCACACTCGTTAAATGGATCTGGAGGAATGTCTATTCGACACATGTTTACCCCTTTTTTAGACCAAATAGTCTAATTATGAAAAAAGTATACTCTAGTCTACTGACTAGAATATTTCCCCTCATTTTTGTTTTACACTTTTTTGGGATCAAGGGACTAAATTTATGAAAAAGTAAACTAGAGTTTCAATTAATCTCTTTTCAAATTATTTAAACATGAAAAGATGGTCGAGTGACCTTGTTTCTTTCACACTCATAAAATGTATTTGAAAGGACATATTTTCGATATAAGTTTAACCCTTTTTCTGGACTAAAAGAACTATTTACTAAAAATGAATATTGTTGTCAAACACTGACTAGAAGAGTTATCCTTGGTATTATTTTACTCTTTTCGGGCCGTGGAGAGTAAACATACGAAAAATACCACCATGGGAGGTTTACTTCATAAACTTGAGTTGTAAGTGCATTGAATAATGATCGCTCATTCTTTCAAGCCTAATGTTGGATTCAACATGTTGTTGTTGAACCATTTTCTTATGCATTCCTATCAGTTCCCATCCTTGGAATTTATTCCGTTGCGACTCGACACCTTATCTACAAAGGAAACAATCCTCGAGTGTCCTTATCCTGCACATGTTTTCCTTTCATTGAGCATAGGTATGTTCCTTGTGCTCTGGGACTAGTTTGTTTTCCCATGACACTCATTTCCTCCACTGTACTATAACATTATTTTATTCATTTTCAATATTTTATAATATGAAAAAGACAAAAAAAAAAAAAGAAGGGGGGAAAACATCTATCTCTTGTGTGGGAATCAGTCATGTCTCCTTTGAAAAAAGTACAATCTTGAGTGAGTATCTCATCATTTTGCGTCTATTATGGATTTAAGAGAATTTTTCTTGTTTTTGAGTTTTATCTCCCCCGGTTGGTTATTCTTCCAACCATATGGAGCATTTGTTAATTCCTCTTGTATCACAAATGTATCCCAGTTTATATTCCATGTTGCCTAAGTCACATAATGTGTCATTCTTTTGTTCAGGGGAAAGTTTCAACTTGAGTTGGCCATTCTGCAGTTATTCTCTGGCCTTGCAAGTCAACCTTCCCGATTCAGTCAAGTCAATCTCATCACAAGTATCTTTCTCTTCATCCAATTTCTTATAAATATTTGGCCTTCCGCCACCCCTCATGTTGGATGATGAAGGATGCCTTAATTCGTTCCTTCCAATGGATCTCTTCTCACCGATTTCAACACATATTTCATTAGGATAGGGATCTAGAGTTATGTTTGGTACCTTGGAGTTTGCAGAAATGAGTGGAAGAATCCCTTGATATTGATAGTGGGAATACATCAATGTCACATGATTGATAGATTCTTCTAGGTGTTCGACATCATCTCATTTATTCACACTTGTTAGATTGTACCATGGTACCTTGACGCATATTATCATCATCGGTGGGTTGTATCACGTTTGTTAATGGTATACATCAATGACCGATAATCAAACAATTTCTCATTATGTTCGACTTTGAATCATCTATTAACATAGTGTATACATGTACCATGACATATCGTTGTTAATACCTCGGGTGAAGTACAAGCACCATGTCTTTTGTGATCTTTCCCGGCCCATATGGTTACACCTCACAAACATTGGTACTTGCAGAGGATCAAATTTTTCCTTCCCTTTGTTCGTGATCTTGAGACATAGCTCCATCATGTGTCTATTCGTGGCTATGATCTACTTTGACATGGATCCACTGTGTAATTTTCATGGCCATGATTTCTAATTCATATATATCACATGGATCCACAATGCACTATTTGTGGCCATGGATTATAACTATATATCACATATGCCATGGATCCATAATGTACTTGATTCGACGACCATTCTTATACCACTCTTGAGCATGGGTATGCCCAAATTGGGAAGAAAATACTATTACTTGATCTATGTTGATGGTTGTTGTTCTTGGATCAATTATTCAGGAACCTTCACATGTTTACTTCAATGAATCCTCGTCTCTCAAAGTTTATAATGTATTTCTACTATCATATTTCCCTTCTAAACTCAAACATTAGGGGGCATCTGTTATCTCATAAAATTCCACACCTATGCATTTGTGCCTTGGCGTAACACTTTCCCTTGGCTTGCTAGAAAAATTCCCAACTTGCCTCATCCGACTTATCTGAAAAACATGTCTTTTTCACATATCCGTTGGATCCTTTGATGAAACATGCAGACATCCATGACATGTTAGTATGAAACCTGCAGATTCCCTAAAAAATAATGAGAAATAAAATAATTCCAAGTTTTCAGATGGATTTTACAGTTGGGATCGTTTACCATTGTACCCATGCCAATACAAAATGGATTACAAGTTCCCTAACCCATTTAGGGAAGATATAAAACCACCATTTAGGGATGGAATGAGGACAAGTCTTTTGGTGCAAAGATATGTTGTTGAGATCTAGCAAGATTTCCTATTCCTTTTATCCTCTTAGTAGCATCCCCCCAACCTGGAAACTCCTTTTCCAATGTTTCTTCCTTCTTATATAGTCATAAGGTGTCTCTTTATCCTTATTTGGCTATCCAAGGACGAGCGTCATCGTTGAGTAGATGCTTGAAGGATATGTAGACCAACCTAGGAAGTTGGCTCCGAAGTAGTGCCAGAAGTGAGTCAGGTTGTAACTAACTTTGATATTTCGTGTTAATAGAAGAGTTCTCTTTCCCTCCAATTTTTTGTTCATTGAAATATTGGAAGTTACCATTTTTTATACTTAATTTGGATATAATACATGATATATATGCTACTTGATTACGTAACTACCTCATTGCAACATTTTTCTTGATTTTATTTTGCAGGATTGTTCCAAAAAAGGTCAGGATCACTTCAAGAAGAAGGAGTGAGGATCGACATCGAACGAAGGTTTTAAGATGCACACTTTCTCCTTCTCTCCTTCCCTACTCTCTCCTAGCGAAAACTAGTTATTTTCAGGTTGTACATTTGTCTGTGGGGGAATATTTCAGTCTTCTCAATCAAATCTCAGTCTTCTATGAATTGACCCAAAGTCACGGGGGAAATATCTTGTCAAAACTAATTTCCCAACAACATTTATGTGGATTATGGATGATATATTGAGGCCATTAAAAAATTCCTTTGTTGTCGTATATCTGGATGAAATCCTCATCTTTAGAAAAACATGGGAGGAAAATTTGAAGCAATTCAATAGGTCTTTGGAACCCTATGACAACACAAGTTATATGCCAATTTGGAGAAGTGTTCCTTAGGCATGAAAATAATTCAATATCTGGGATACATCATGGATGAGCAGGGTGTTCATGGGGATCCAACCAAGATCAAAGTCATTCTATATTGGTCAACACCAAAAACATTGACTAAGCTACCCAACTTCTTGGGTCTCTCCAGCTTTTGCCACAAGTTTTTGTTGAGGTTATCTCATATTTATTTGTCCCTAATCCATGTGGCCAAGGGTGGATCACACTCCAAGTTTGTTTGGGCTTCAACACAATAGAAATAATTCAAGGATTTTAAATTCCACCTCTTCTCAACACTAATCCTTATTCTTCCAAACCTGCAACAACCATTTGATATTGATAGAGAAACTTCAAACTATGCCACCGATGCTATCCTCAACTGGCATGGGAAATCGATGACCCACCATAATGAAACACTATCTGATGTTATTTAGAGATACCCCACCTATGATAAATAGATGCACTCCATTTTGTACGAATTCCAACAGTGGAAGCATTACATTCTAGGAAAGGAAATGATCATCCACACTTATCATAAGCCTCTGCATGTCAAGAAGACATAAAGAAAGTTATAGAATTCCTTCCATCAGAAGTAGTCCATGTAACTACAATAATTCCTCTTGAACATCAAGTACAAGAAGGGAATCACCAATCATGTTTTAGACTACCTCAGTTGACCCTCGACTGTGGTGCTAACCACAATTCTCAACTCTTGTGTCCATGAGAACTTGGGGTGGCTATAATTATAGAAAAATGACTTTGACTTTGTTTCTACTGATCAAACATTGAACACATGAAAACCAGTTGTAGGATTTCATCTTTAGGATGGAATGTTATGCCATTTCATCCATATCTATGGTCCTTCAAGAGAGTGTGCAAAGATGATTTGGGGAGCTCATTACAATCACTTGGTAGGACACTTTGGAATGGAAAAACCAGCGGTGATTAATCAAAATCATTTTTATTGACCAAATCTTTGACAATATGTTAGCAAATATATCAGATACTACATTGCTTGCACCATTTCCAAACCCTCCATTAAGAAACAAGGGCTATACACCCCTTTGTCTACACCTAAGATGCCTTGGGAGTCCATCTCCATGGATTACATGTCCGATATACCTTCATCCAAGCATGGTAATGGTTATGTCTTCATGGTTGTTGATCAAATATCTAAAATTACAGTTTTAACACCTTGCAAGAAGATCATCATAGTCAAAGTCACTGCTAAGATCTTCTTTGAGTGTGTTTGGGCTCATTTTGGGCTCCCACAGACCATTATTTCATATCACGATAGTATTTTTCTAACTAATTTCTAGTCCAACCTATTGTTTTTGATGCACACTAAGTTGACCAAATCGAGTTCCTTCCACCTCTTAGCACTCTGTAAATTTTGTCCTGCTGAATAGAAAAACGACAGAGGTAAATGTTTCAACCATATTTAGAGTTGAGGCACTAGCTTGCTCAACTCAGAGAGGGCTCTCTCATGTCACTTGATATTTCTATGGAAATCGATGGCTAGATTTGGTTTGTTTTGGGGGTTTTTAATAAAATGATTGGAGGAATGAAGATGAGATTTGGCCTATGGAGTCTAGAATAAACAATACATTGTCAAACATGGGGGCTATTAAGAGGAAAAGGATAAATCATGCAGTGAGTCTGAGTTTATATCTGAAACATTTGCATGGCATCAAAGGAAAAGGGACACATAACTGCATTAGAGCATTATAGGAATGAATTATGAATTAGTTCAGAAGAGATAAACATAGTCTAAATTGCTAAACCAAGAGCATCAAATGATGAATTCTAGGCCTTTAAATCTCCAATTTAAATAGAAGAAAAATGTATATGGAATAAAAGATCACAGGAAACACATACTATTAAAGGAAAACAAGACTTGTATCACCGCTAATTAGAATCTTTTCATAAACAGTCCAAATCTGCTTCTGCATTTATATATTCATTCGAGCCCCAAAAATTTACAAAGGTCTTTCTACACAGAGGGCAAGATCCTCTTTTCTTCATGCTTTCTATATCCTCGAGATAATATATATAGAGAGAAGGTTTCTTTGAGGAATATAAAACATTCAGACTTCTCATCGTTCTAAGATTAGAGATAAGTTACAAAGGAGGAATGATTTATAATAACCATTACCCTATTTAGAGGGACCGTTAGCAGCAGGTTCATCATTTCTAAGCACCATCTGTCCAAAACTTGTTGGGATGTACTTATCTCCACCTAAGAGTTTATTTCATCTTAGTGATCTCCTCCTTTAGAGTATCTAAGTAGGTCGGTTTATTCTCTCCAACACTTTCATCCGTTTCAACTATGTTTTCTTTCTTTTGTCATTTTCTCTGTTTCTTTTTTACAATTCGTTGGTTGATGACTAGATACCTCATAATGGGATTTAGCCTGACTTCCAATCCTGAGTTTGTAGCAGGTTCTGTGTGGAATTTAGTCGCTATTATATGTGCAATTACCCTTTCCTTCTTACTCGTAGGTAAATCTTCCATGTTGCCTGAATGACCAATTTCACTAGATATAGCTCTGTCCATGTATCCCAATTTCGTGGACACTGAAATGTTCCTACAGAAATCAGAGAGTCGAGCAAATTGGAGACTACTTCGTTTATGAATGAGATGATGTCTCCATACTTGAGAATCGGTAGTTATAGAGTTCCAATCATGAATCACTGACAGATTCTCTTACAGGTATGTTGGTTCACCACACTTGGCCAATCCATTTCAAATGATTAGCTTTCAAGTTCGTTATATGGCAACGTTCACCTGACATCATACGGTTTTGAAGTACTAAACAAGTGAAACAGGGTGATTCTGACCAGTCATTTCCCGCCCCATGATTGTTTGATTTGACATATTGGAACATGTGACATCGAGGCTTTAGAGAAAGTGGTTTCAGGCAAACTGCCTTTCACTCTGATGTATCTGTGGAGGCACTGTGCGTCCATTTTAAAAATCATAATGGTTTTCCCCAGTCCGCCCTTATATGATTAAGTTCTGTGCAAGTTCACCGCCCAATATGGCCACCAGCCATTGATCTGGGCTGATTAAAAATCAACGGTCTGTCGATTTATGCCTTTTCCACCTCCGCTATATTTTTCCATATGCCGCTAGATATGTCTTGGTCCTCTAAATCACCAATTATCCAAACTATCAGGCTCCCGAGACGATGTAGCTCTTGCTAAATTCCCGAGACTCAGATCTTGTCTAAAAATTGTTATGATGATAATATAAGCTCCAACTGGGGATGCTATCCTCCTAGTGAGGTAGCAAAGAAATTGTAAACCTGGTGCCTGATCTATTGGGTTGATCCCAAAACATGTGCGTATACCCTTCTCCTACCATATCACTAGTGTTTGCTCATGTCCAAACTCTGCATGCCATTCTCAACTAGGTACCGAACACTGAATCTACTGCTAAAACTGATTGTACACAATACTGGAAATATAAACTGAAGAATGCTTGTATGGAAAGCTTATTTGTACATTGCTACCTACCCTAAAAATTCTAAAATGAACACTCAATCAAGTGATGCTAAAGTGCCAATGCAACCAATCAAGCAATTGGCTTCCTGATTTTTCTTTGCTTACATCTTTCTTAAGAAGGAAGACAAATGTAGATGGTAGCTGAAAACAAAATTTGAATTCAAAATATGATTTTATGAATGAAACAAACTCCTCCTTCACTGATGATTGTAATAGGATGGCCACTAGATGTTGAAAACCATGAAATATTATTTCTTCTTGGTGCGCAAAAACAAAAATGCAAGACTCTTTCGTAAGTGTTTGTTGTTGTTGCTTTATTTCTTCTGTCTTGAGAACATTTTCAAATGAAATGGAAGCAATGGGTTTGTCTACTTCTCCATGGATCTAAAGAAAAACATTCATACATTCTTCAAATATGACAACCATATTATGTGCATCAAGGCTATCCTTTTGTTCATCAAACAATTCTGATTCGGTTTCATTAAACTTCTAGAAGTTTGTTTGAGGGCTGCCATATTGACTTTCAAATGAATTAATAGAAATAATTTCTTGCTCATAATATTCTTGCAAATGAAAAGAGATGACATCATGAATTAATTCACAGTCTAGAGTCCTCATGAATGTATTTTCAAAATCTTTGCTTGTGTCTATGCTGTTTAGAAATTGGACCAGTACGTCATTCTTAGGGGAAGAAAAACAATCTAGAAATACCTTGTTTTGTTGGTAATATTGTTGAACATCCGCATTGGTTATAGGAGAAAGGAAACAAACTTTGATAAAAAAAATCTTGATCAGCTTCCGTTGGATTACTAAGAGGGGGGGTGAATCAGTAATAACATAATTATAATCCTTTTTCTTCAAATGTTATATCAATGTAGAATTATTATCCAA
>SNQJ01S0008215.1:159576-178453 GCA_010110895.2 Picea sitchensis
GCATAGAGGGAGGGAGAGGGAGAGAGGGGGAGACATTGAGTGAGAGAGGGAGAGAGCGGTTGGAGAGAAAGGGAAATAGAGGGAGGGAGGGAGAGTGGGAAGAGTGGGAGGGAGAAAAAGGGGGGGCAGAGAGGAACATAGAAAGGTGGGCGGGGAGGGAGAGATATTTTTTATTAACAAGAACACATGTACATTCGTGTTCCTAATAACGCAGACGCGCTTTAGGAATGTGTGTGCGTTCATAAACTGCACACATTATTTTTCTTTCAATTTTTTCCTAGGAATGCATGTGCATTCTTGAACACATGTTTCTTAGGAACGAGCACACATTCATAAATAATTTTAGTTGGCAAGTGTGTGTGGCATTTTGGTAAGTATCAAGGATATAGGAATAAGAATGCATGCACGTTTCTAGGAATGTGCACGTGTTCCTTCGTGTGCACATTCGTTTGCACCCCATTGCCATTGTTTTTTCCATCAAGCTCATTCACTCCCACATTAAACTTAAAATAAGTATATATTACTCTCTCCATTGGGTTTAGCTTGGGTGGTTGAGACAAATGTTGTATACATATTGAGTGTACATAATCTTTTTTAAAGTAGACAAATGCTTACATTAGTCAGGGGTATTAGTTTAAATTTTTTTGATATAATTTTAAGAATTGGACAAAAAACACACACACACAATTATGTGCAAATAAAACTTTGCTACTTAAAATAATACATTGACAATTTGTGAAAGGGTAGACTTCCACTCTTACCATATGCTTTTGGGTTTTGGTTCATTAGCCTCTTTTTGTACATTAGCCAATAAAAAGTAGTTTTAAGAGATCATACTCTAAGAGAAACTCTTAATCAATTAAAAGCAATTTTAAATCATACTCCAAAATAAAAAAATTAATCTAATAATTTTCATTAAATATTTTACAGTTACAATCATCATCAACAAAACTATTTTCAATAAAATCTTTTAATTTTTAATAACATTTAACATAAATCGAAAATCTTTTAATTTTTAATAACATTTAACATAAATCTCATATTTGTAATAGATATTTTCAAATTACACCAAATTTTTGTAAACAAAAACATCTATTCATTTTAAAAACCATTCTCCCCCTCTCTCTATCTATTATTAAAAACATCTTAAATATCGTGCGTGATAAGACGTCACTAGAAAGATACAATGTATTCCCTTTGGCTGTACTATTTCAGCAATAAGAAAATGAAACATTGAATGTGGTATGGGATGACCACATCCTTGAGAAAGCACCAAGAAGTTAAAGGTGTTGCTCATATTAAATGTCTCGTCGAATCTCCTCTCTAGAATATACACTCACAATATTATACACGAGCAGATCGATAACAAAGAAATAAAACAAAAAACGACGAAACAGATTAGGCATGACACCACTAACAAAGAAATAAAACCAAAAACTGCCAAACGTATTAGGTATGACAGCCCAAATAGAGTCAGTGTTCTGACATCACGTTTTTTTGTTGTTCAAATTCTAAAATGAAGGGACCACCTATTTCTGAAAGAAACGTACAGTGGGAATTCACAGGCCAGCGCATGATCGCAATACTAACTACTGACCAAAAACGAAGAACCAGTGCCAACCCTAACAACTTCCCATTCTGATAAATTAAAACCAACCCCAAATACATGTAGAAGAAAGTCAGATAGTTCTCATTGAACAATTAGACATATTAAAGTTACTTAGAGACAAGTCAGATAGTTCTTATTGAACAATTAGAGCCATTGGTGTAGCTTATAATCATAAAGTTTAAATTTTCTAAGAGCGAAACTTGGTATTTAGAACTCTAAATTTGTATCAAATCTCAAGCATGTATCGTACAAGAACTAAAGATCTGGAAGCTAACCGCCAGATTCGCAATAGGATGTTACATAAGTTTTCGAGATTTGACAGGCCAATTGTTCACCAAAGCGTTCAACCTCCCTCGAACTCAGTGCACAGCTGCAGTTGGAGGCTTGTTCAATAACTTGATGCTGCGTTGATCCTCACTAGTAAAACCCTAAAACCCTGAACAGAGATCTGGATTGCAGATGGAGATCGTTACCGTCAAAACATTAGAGGCTATTACAGCGAGGGCGTCTAAGTTCTAATACGGTCGAGGCCGGATATGATTTTGGATGAGTACAGAAATACAAAAGTTCACAGAACTCACTGTTCAACCTGAGACGTCTGGTAGGTTTAGTGGATTTTCAGTTATAGAAGATTGTGAAATTTCAAGCTATATACATAGAAGAACCTGCATATCATAGGCATAAACTTATGATTTCGTTATGTTTAATGCTAATTTCACTGATTGAATTCACGTCGTTGGAAGTCATCCTTTCTTCTCAGATTTGATCTTCGTATTACCTGGAAATCTGTTTATGAGTGGTTTTAGCATTGGTCCACTTAATCACAAGCTGAAGCGAATCTACAAGCCACGAGGTAGAAAATATTGGTAGATAATAGCACCTGATTAAATTCCTTATCCTTGGAACACTAAGAAGTAATAAATCGCAGCACAATCCCGAGTTGATTGCTCTCAGGCAGTCAGAGGGAGTTATGAAAAAATCGAAGATGGATGAAGTTGCGCCCAATCCTAGTTCAGAATCTGCTATGTTGGTTGCCAATAAATGTTCTCATGTAATTTCCAAGGGTTATTCTGTTGTCAAGGATGAAGGAAGATCAAACAAATATTCGCAGCACAGGAAAATCATCGCTCCAAAGGTCCGTGTTGTGTATGATTATGAACCGAACATAATCAAAACTGACCCAGAAAACTTTCGGTCTCTGGTTCAGAGACTAACGGGGAATTTTACCCATAAATCAAAGGGGAACGAGAGGCAAACGAATCAGAAGGGTCCGTCCTCTAAGGTAATCGCTTCAGAAGTTGGGACAGAAAATCTGGAATATACTTTTTATAGCAATGATCAACGGCCTATCATGGAAAACAAGAATACAAAATTTTCAACTGAGGATTGCTCTGGTTTATCTAAAGGATTCAGTGACATGGACATGATTTTCCACGGTCTGCATGAGATTCCTCTTGGTAAGAACACTTCTCCATTTTATAATTTGTATGATCAGACGGGGGTTTATCGATAGACTTAAGAATTGCTAAATTGTTGGTCTAGCCAACGGTTTGGGGGAGTCTACAACCGCCAATGTATCAGCGCTTTGTTGTAGTCTATAACCGCCCAGGTATCAGGGCTTTGTTGTAGTCTATAACCGCCCAGGTATCAGCGCATTTTTGTAGGACAACTACATGAAAATCGTGGCATATCACCTGAGTTGTTACCCCACTGTAGCCAATAATTCTGTTGTTGCTATTTGAAAATAAACGATTATATATTGAAAATGGTGCCCTTGGTATTCTGTTTCATATGATCTGTTTTTTCCTCTTTAATCTCCATATTTTTCTCATAAAACTTTTCAGAGCAAATCCCCACTGGACTTCTACTGTTTTATGTTGGTTAAAATTTGTTTTTTTTATATGTTATTGAAATTGATTTTCTCTTAAAAGATTTCAGAGAAAATCGCTACTATATTTCTACAGTGCTGTGTTGGTCAAAATTAGTTTTTTTTGTATGGTATTTAAATAATGTTTTTTTTATGGTATTTAAATAATGTTGAGTAACATTTTTGTTTTAACAATTTAGAGTCAAAAGTTCACTGCAGTGACATATATTCATTCGTTGGCATATTGATTGCCAAAAAAATTAGTTTAAAAATGGTTTTTTATATGGTATTCAAATAATGTTTGGTAACACTTTTGTTTTAACAATCTAGAGTCAAAAGTTCACAGCAGTGACATATATTCATTTGGTGGCATATTGATTGCCAAATTATATATTTGATGAGAAAATTAGTTTAAAATTGGTTATTTTATATGGTATTTAAATAATGTTTGGTAATTTTTTGTTTTAACAATTTAGAGTCAAAAGTTCACTGCAGTGACATATATTCATTTATTGGCATATTGATTCCCAAATTATATATTGAATGAGAAAATTAGTTTATTTATAGAGTATTCAAATAATGTTTGACATATATTTCATTAGTTGGCATATTGATTCCCAAATTATATATTGGATGAAAAATTTAGTTTAAAATTTATTGATTCTCAAATTATATATTGGATGAGAAAATTAGTTTAAAATTAGTTTTTTATATGGTATTCAAATAATGTTTGGTAACATTTTTGTTTTAATAATTTAGAGTCAAAAGTTCTGCAGTGACATATATTCATTCGTTGGCATATTGATTCCAAAATTATATATTTGATAAGAAAATTAGTTTAAAATTGGTTTTTTTTTATATGGTATTTAAATAATGTTTGGTAACACTTTTGTTTTAACAATTTAGGGTTAAAAGTTCACAGCAGTGACATATATTTATTAGTTGGCATATTAATTGCCATATTATATATTTGATGAAAAAATTAGTATAAAATTGGTTATTTTATATGATATTCAAATAATGTTTGGTAACACTTTTGTTTTAACAATTTAGAGTCAAAAGTTCACTGCAGTGACATATATTCATTAGTTGGCATATTGATTCCCAAATTATATATTGGATGAGAAAATTAGTTTAAAATTAATTTTTTTTATATTCATTTGTTGGCATATTGATTCCCAAATTATATATTGGATGAGAAAATTAGTTTTTTTATATGGTATTCAAATAATGTTTTACATATATTTTTTGGCATATTGATTTCCAAATTCTATATTGGATGAGAAAATTAGTTTAATTTTTTTTTTATATGTTATTCAAATAATGTTTGGTAACATTTTTGTTTTAACAATTTAGAGTAAAAGTTCACTACAATGACATATATTCATTCTTTGGTATATTGATTTTAAAATTATATATTTAATGAGAAAATTAGTTTTTTAATATAGTATTCAAATAATGTTTGGTAACATTTTTGTTTTAACAATTTAGAGTCAAAAGTTCACTGCAGTGACATATATTCATTCGTTGGCATATCGATTACCAAATTATATATTTGATGAGAAAATTAGTTTAGTTTAATAACTGATGCCTGATTGAATGATAATTTGAAATACTATAAATTAATTAACGCGCACAAATGGACTCATGAAATACAAAACAAAGGAGCCAATTTCAGTCATAGACTTGGACGGACAAAAACAACAGCGAATTAATTGTTTTAGGCCGTCCATCTTAAATTACACCAGAATTAATGATTGTAATCTGAAGGATGCAAATTTTCAAGGAAATGTTCAATCTGTTTAACCTTTTTATTCTGTGGTAAGGAAATTCAAACAAATAGAATTCATAAGTCTTATTAAAATCTGAAAGATAAACAAATAGTTCCTCTAATGAATAATTTGGAAGAGCTAAAATATATCTGTTCATTTTCTTCAATTTAGTCAACGGTATGAAACTTAGCAATTTATGAGGAGAAATGGTGTCATTAAACAAATTTATAGAGTAAAAGAAAATTAAACAAATTGGTCTTGTAAATAAATAAAAAAGAGGTTAGTTGAGTGCAATAGTTCGAAGCTGTTGATTGTTTTAAGTTTTATATAAAAGGTTTTGCGATAAAATATGAATATGAGGAAAAATAAATAGATCTAAAATATTAAAAAGATCTAATTTTTCAACAAGGATAATAATATTTATTATTATATTTTTGTTTACAAATATAAAATATAAATAATATTAAAATAGATTTTTTTAATTGGATAGGGTTTAAATGATTAATTTTTTTTAATTTTTAAACATAAGAATACTAATATTTATTATTATATCTTTATTTAGAAATAAAAAATTTAAATAATATTAAAATAGATTTTTATTATTTGGATATGGTTTAAATGATTAAAAAGAATAGTAATTATTGTTTTCATTAAATTTGTTAAGTATCCTGGTGAGTGATCAAAATCTTGTGATCGTATACCTCATGAGGGTGTGCGAAACCACGATAATTCTCACATGGTTGCTTGACAACACAAAGGGTATTTTTCCTATACTATGTCTCTTCACCTAGAGCATACCCATGTACTCCATTCTATGCTATGCGAGAGTCACACTCCTACTATGTGAAACTCACTTGTATATTTAGACAATTTGTCATCATCTTAGCTCTTATTCATTTAAGCATACATTCATGAAACATACGAAGCAAAGAGAACACTTATGAAACAAGCAAGGGACACATTTTATGGTGAGAGCAACACAAATAGTGCCTAGCACCTGGCTTAGTCTTAATATTGTGAAACAATTACAATATGAGCTCTACTGTCTTGATTTACAACTTTGGGAGAGTCACACAAATCACATCACCTCTCCAACTCATACACAAATTCACCCCACCCAAACTCGTCTGTCGCAACAACTTCCACAACCTATGTGGTGTTCCCTAGATGTTCTCCCACCACAAAATCAACATCCCTTCTCTGTCGCAACAACTTCCACAACCTATGTGGTGTTCCCTAGATGTGCTCCCACCACAAAATCAACATCCCTTCTTTGTCACAGGACTTCACCAAGCTAACACAAACTTTCGATATGACTCATAACATGCCATCCCCAAACCTGCAATAAAACGTCACCAAACTTCACTTCTGTGTTTCACTCTTAGTTACTTGTCTTCCATGTCTTTGCAAATCTACCTTAGTCGCTTGACTCCTTTCTTGTTCCTTGTTCATTATGCCTCCTTGGCTCATACTCCTTGTGCTCTTATATGGTCTCCAACCATATTCTTCGTGAACCATCGCTGCCTTTGGGTGTCACACCCCTTCATAGACTGACACACCTTTTTGTGGATCGATGAGCCCATGAGCCCGTGTGCTCATTTGAACCTTTGTTTCCTTTCAGAGCAAGGCGTCCGATCCTTGGGTGCACTTCTCATGCCGACAGGCCCCATCCCCATGCACATGCCCTTCCCTTGTGTGTTTTCTTGAACCGATCGATGTGACTCTTTGTGGATGTGTCGATCAAGTCATCCAACCTCTCCAACGAGCCCATGCTACCAAGGGAAAGTGGGTCCTCTCATTGGGCACACTCCCAAATCCCCCCATCCTTTCCTAAATGCAACCCAAGTCCTCATCATCCATCACAAGACAATTGAGGCTCATTCCCCTTGGGTCTTCACATCACCATTGTGCACCCAAGGTGCTCCTGTCCACACCTATAATGCTTCTCTCACCCAACCGATCGCATGCCCCTAGTGATCTCTTGGCTCGCTTGCCACTAAGTCTACCAAAGGAGCATGTACACTTAGTGGATGTCGCAAAGTGATTCATATCCTCCCCCACTCCAGGTTGTTTCCATCCTCGACAAAATCCATTGATCTCCATGGAATCTCTACCCCATCTTCATATCTCGTCACCACTCTACAACTATTGTCTCCTACTAGTGTCGTCAAGGAATAATAGTGCTTAGAAATTTTCATGAAGATTCACATATCACTGACTTACTGTTTCTTCCATACTTTGGTATGTCTTATCATTCCTCCATGCATTAGATCCTCATGTGAATTTGGTTAATTGGGTAGCTATTCTAATTATCATTCCTATGACATAATAAATCACATATCCATGCTCAAACACCCTTTTTTGTCCACAAACTTACCACATTCACAACTCTCTATCTCAAATCATTCAAGTACTCCATCTTGCATTCCCAACGGAATTCACCAAGGCACCTCCTCAGGGTGCCCAAAAGGCCTCACTATGCTCAACCAAGACAATGAACCAATGTGTTGTTCTCTAGTTTGAAGGTGAAGGAGGATGGTTGGTTGGGCCATCTACCTCATCTCCAATCTATCTCAATGATTGAGTCACTATACTTATATGTTATATACATAAGTAGTGAGACACTTGAACTAATTATTCCTTCGCACACTTTAATGATTCATTCTAACTCAGGGTCATACGACCATTCATTTTTTCCAAGTCCTCTAGATTAGGAATCAACACATTCCTTAGTTCTCCTCCACCAAGGTTGCTACATCTCCCTCTCATCCTCTTGGTCAAAAAATGGTCTTTGTTCTTGTTCAACGAACTGCTCCGACATCCTGAAATCTATGAATTTCTCTAATATTTGTTGTGATTACTAATACTTAAAAAAAAATATGCCAAACCATCCACTACCTTAACTAGATCTACAACTATGTCTTCAACATCGACAATCCTTTGTTCCATCAACATCAATCTTCTTTCATTTTCTATGTTGGGTTTTCCAACCACCGCACCATGTCGTCCCAATTCACCCCCATGAGGTTTTATGCTTTTGCAGTCTGCAACAACCAACAAAAAGGAGTTCATCTACGTACCCCCTTCCTTCCTCATCGTGGGAACCAAACATGGATTTTTCCTTGAGAAAACAACTAAACTATCCATGTGAGTAATGGTTGTTTCCATTTCCTTCCTCGTGAATTTTTATCCCAAAACAATTTTCAAATCATCCATAAGAATAATGGTGAAAATCGTCCCTCCACGCTAGTATCCATGAATCAACAATATCTCATTTGGCACCACAATGACCCTCTCTACACAAAAATCCATTGCTTTGAAGGTTGTTTGCATTGGCTTAGGATGTAGTCCAAGTATCCACACAATCTCTTATATTAAAAAGTTATGAGTCACCCCATTGTCCACCATATCCATTGTTGACTCCCCATTGAATTCCTCTTGCACATAGAAAAACATTGTCTCATATTACTCTTGGATCTCCATGGTCACTCCTTCCATGAAAACATTCAATACCCGCAAGACCCTAATATATGATTTGTCTACTTTCTCCAAAGCATCCAAATTCTTTTTCAAAGGAAAATTCTTTGCATAGTGTTCCTTGGCACAAATCTAACACAAAATAGGATTATTCTCTTTAGTTGCATCCTTTTTCTTGGCATTATCCTTACTACCTTTAGATGTCTTTTCCTTTCCTTTATCCTTCTTCTCCTTACATTGTTGCTTCTTACCTTGGGAATCCTCACTACTCCTAGGACCTATCTTGGATTCACGTTTAAAATTGAGGAGTTTTCCCACTATGATGATGGTTGTTGCAAGGGTCTACACATTCTGGCATGGACAGTCACTTTGCGCCCATGGTTGCATACCATTCATGAAGTGGAAAATTCTATTTTCCTCTGACATATCCTTGATCTCCAACATGATCTCTGTGAACACGTTGATGTAGGCTTGGATCTTAATAGCATGCCTAAGAGCCAACTACTAATTTCATGCGATCCATGCTTGGTTTCCTAGACCAAATTGTTCCTTCTAGGATGCCTTTTTCACTTCCTAGTTTTTGATATTTTATATGGTTCTCGTATCTACCAAGTCTTCCACCCAGTTCCTCCACCAAATCTTATCTTTTCTTTTCAAGAACACTACAACAACGTTCACATTAGATATCTCCAAAATTATATTCAACTGCTCTAAGTACTACTCAATTTACCAACATAAGTTTCCAAGAAACTTAGCATTATGAGTACCATCATATGTCTCAGGTTCCTTTATCTTGATCCTCATTGGCATGAAAACTGAGCTCTTTCCATTGGCCAAGTATCGTTTCAACAGTATGATGTTGTCATCTTGGTCCTTCAACTTATGTGTGATTGAGATTAGTGCATTCTTTGCTTCCCTTAGTCTATCTTGACTGTAATCGGTCAATGTGATTTTGATAGCATTCATAGTTAGTTGGCACTCTCACATATTCATTAAACCCATGCACCATCCTTCCTATCTCAGTCTCCATTTTTTCATCCTTCTCTCCATGATGATACATTGTGTCTGTCATCTTCTCAACAATCTTCTCCAAGATAACAAATCAATCCTTCATTCTTCCTATCTTGGGCTCTCTGTCGATGTCACTATTGTATATGTGTGACCCAACCATGGAAATGCCTCCAAGTATCTTCACTCTACTTGCAATAGTTTTGTCCAAGGTTCCCAAGAATTTTCCTAAAGGGATTCAACAAAATGTGACAATCAACTCTACAATGAAATCTACAACAACTTTTATGATCGTCCACCTTATCCAAGCATTTGATTCACCTCACGAACTCTGATCTTGGTTTGATCAAGGTGTGGGCAAAGGATTTTTCACAAGTTACTTTTGGATTACTGAGAGGAGGGGTGAATCAATAATGAGCAAGTTATTAATCCCTTTAACCACAATTTATATTCATTTAACTTATTCAACAATGTTCATCAGTTCCTCATTAATATGTTATTGCATAATATAACAATAACATCCATCAGTGCATAATAAACAATAATAGACACATCCACACAATGCACAGTACACCAATATTTTACATGGAAACCCAATGTGAGAGAAAACCACGAAATGATTTTCTTATATGCATTTAAGAATTACATTCAAGGAAGCACAAACTTCCAATTATCTAGCTCCAACTGGAAGGAGGCTCCAAATCACTATATTTTAAGGCTACAACCTGAGGGAACCTCCAACTCCTCAATTCTCTGGCTACAACTAGAAGGAGGCTAAAACCCCCTATGTTCATCGGAAGGTGGCTACAACCACCTATCCTTTCCCCATCCCATCACCCTGAAATATAAGTGTCAAATGATGAAACCACTACCACACTGTCACTGTGAGATATACCACTGTAAACTTGTACCAATATGTGCCAACAACCCGTAACCAACCTGTACCATTAGCATGTAGTAAACCTGTACCTGTAACTTTCCTGTACCAACAAAAACCAACAGGCACGTGACCTATCTGTGTTTTAGCTCGTGTATGTATGCAACATGTCTATACTGCAACATGTGTATGTACACATCCTATCAATACTACAACCTACGTACACCTTCAGAAGGCTAGGATTATCACTTTTCTGAAACTCACACCCTTTTTTACCTCTGTCACCTCAACCTTCAACCTATCCTAACCTGTACCATTCAACCTGTATTATCAACCATGTACATCACTCACTCACACAACCTGTACCATTACAAGTTCATCAACTATGCACATCACAATACCTCATAACTATCACCAAGATCAAGATGTTTTTTTTCTAATATATCAAGATATCTATTCCACACCATCTGTATACCATGTGTCAACAATACTACTATCAAGTGCCTCTAAACATATACCAAGCATGTACCAATCATAGCAGGTGCCTCTAAACATGTACCAAGAATATCACTCAGTAGATAAGACCTGATCAAATTGATCTCATACTCAATGTCACAAGAATATCATTCAAACCATGTGCATCTATGTCTCTCTAGTCATGTTCCATACATGTGCATACAATCATAATCATGTGTAATAAATGCTCACATGAACTAGACATCAAACCCTCACTGATATGCAACCTAAAACTAACCAACAAATTCACCAACACATCAAAATAAAAAACACTCAACCATGTACATCGACCATACACATCAATACTTGTACCTTATACCATACCATGTGCCAACCATGAAATGTATCTCATATATCATATCAAGCATAAAACATGTACTATACCATGTACCATAATATATACTGAACAGGTAATACCAAAAGTATATCTCAACCAAGTACCATCACCACTAAGAGATGTCTCCTATGCATGTACTACCATATGCCAAGTTTATATCTCTATAATGTATCAATATCAATGGTAGACCACTAACATAACAACCATACACCTTGTAGCAATGTACCAACAATGTATCTCACCCAACATGTACCATATACCATGAAATGCCTATAGTCACGTGCCTCAATCATGCTCCTCAATATCACAAAGATGTAGTCTTATACCATAATATGACAAGCCTCAAGTATATTCCAATACGACATAGATGTGCCTCTAACAAGGAACCATAAAAACCATATACTGCGTACCAAGGGTGTGTCTCAAGCATGTAACAATATTACCTCAAACATGTACCATCAAAGACCTCTAAGACATACCTTAATCATGTGCCATATCATCCAATATTCAAGCTTCAAACAAATACATAAATGACATACCTTTACTCATGAGAACTTGTAGAATGGTGACCTGGGAACTTGCTTTAGATTTTAGGAACCTGGTACTAACATCCACTCAATTTTTTCATGAGTTTTTTAAATGTATGATACCTCTTCATGTATAGCCCACGCATGTACACTACGTCTTCTATTGTCAGCCCACGTATGCATGCTACCTCTTCTACTGTCAGCCTACATACGCCTCAGAAAAAAAGGTTTTTTAAGCTCTACAACTCTGAAATTTTTGTCTTCAACCCTCCTTTACAACCTCATACTTGCATAACTTGATGCATCAATGTGTACCTGCAATAGATATTTAACAAAGTAGATATTCAATGATATTCAAATAGATAGGGTTAGGTGCTAATGGGGGTTCCTTGCTCTCTTATTTATACTCTCCAAGTAGCTTCCTCAAGGGGTTACCTTCTAACTAACTTTACTCAACTTTCTTCTTCTAGGGCTAACCCACTTCTATCCACTTGTCCACTTACAACCACTTTATCCACAAATAGTAATCTCTCCACTTCTAGTTGCAACTAACTTTATTATTTAATTAATTTCTTTTGCAACCACTTTTACTTATCCATAAATATTAAACT
Organism: Picea sitchensis; assembly: GCA_010110895.2. NCBI lineage: Eukaryota > Viridiplantae > Streptophyta > Pinopsida > Pinales > Pinaceae > Picea > Picea sitchensis. The sequence goes on from SNQJ01S0008215.1 coordinate 172,178, forward strand.
CATCACTTCTTGTTTCAACCACTTTATTATTTAAATGATTTCTCTTTGCAACCAATTTGACTACTTTATTATTCAAATAATTTCTCTTTGCAACCACTTTACCATAATTAACAAACTCACAACTTCTTGTTACAACAAATTTATTTTTAATTATTTTCTTAATGCAACAAATTTACCCATGATTAAATCCTAGTTACCATAAATTTGACTAGTACACTTGTTCTAATAGCTTCTAGAATAGTTGACTTCTTTGACCTTCTAGGGGATTCTAGATAACCCATGAGGGTTATCCAAATTGACTAGGTCATATCTCCCCAACCGCGAGGAACTACATGACGTACAACATATCACAGAAAATGGAATGACATGTACTATCCATCTAGAATAATCTTACCTAAATATTCACTGATATTCATACCATTATACCTTAAACAAACTCGGGTACCTTACCCATACCTTTGTGCTACCAGAATTCACTACCGGACTTCTCCAAGGGTTGAAATCAATCTCTAAGGTTTGACATAAATCTACCATATCACTCTCCAACGATTGACATCAATGAAAACCAACAATCCAAATCAACTCTATGAAAATATCCCCCTTTCACATTGATGGCAACAACTAGTCATGATAACATTCATGCTCATACTCCTCATCAATGTTTCTATCTCTCCTCTTTTAACATCAATGGAAAAGGGTATCTCCCTTTTGGGGTTGCTCCCCCTGACTGAAATCTCCTTGGGGATGCTCCCCCTGTCTAAATCCCTTTGATATTTCTCTATGTTTTGAAGCCTCTCATTACTCTCTCTCCCTTCATCTGAATAATATCTTCCCTTTTTACAAAGGGTGTCACTTTGATGCAACATTGAAGTCATATCACTCATGCTTCCCTTGTGACCATCTCTCCACCTAGAATCATAGCTCTATTCTTACGTCTCTGTTCGACAACTTCTCTAAATGATCTTTCTACCTGTCTTCATTCTTCTATTTCTCTCCCTTGATTTTTCTGCAATATGTCATGTAGATGACATGTAGGGATTCCTATACCTACTTCCTTTTGGAGTTTTTGTCCATTGATGCTTCCCTGTGTAATAAACTGACATATATGAAAATAATTCAAGAATAATCATTCAAATATTCCTATGTAATTTTTTCAACGAATAAATCTATTATATTGAACTTCTACTAACTGACTGCTCTGAGTTTGTCTACTTGAACTCTATAATTTGTTCTAAAGATGGTTCTCTGATTTGTCTCAGCTACTACATAGACTCCCCCTATCTAATATTCATATTACCTAGGATTCTCCAAGCCAGATGGCTCAGAAAAATATCCACTTGGATGTAGGTCATCATCATCTTCGTTGGTGGACTCAACATATTTTTGAACTTTGACCTTTTTCTTTGTGTCCGTGGATTCATCTTGCACTACAATTCTTGAAAGTACAATCTATTGAACTCGTTCTTTATTTACATGTCCTTCTTTTCTTTCATTTCTTTTCCAAACCTTTCTGTATCTGACATATTCCTTTTTCTTTCTAGATTTGTCTTCTTTTCATGCTATTTTCAATCTTGTGATCTATGGGACCTAGTCTTTCTTTACCTTTTCTTCTTCTTCTTCTTTTCTTTTTCAAATCTTGGTGTATCTAATATCTGTTTCTTTCTTCATCGATGGCACTATTACGCTTCTACAATTTCGGGCTATATGACCATAGTTGTGGTATTTGTAGAATTCAATATTCTATGGGGCCACATAATCATTTATTTCTTGAACATTTCTTTCATAAGCCTTGCAATATGCAACATTATGTCCAAAGTTAGTACAATAAAAAAAATGACCATAAAAGATATTTACATACCTGGGAGTGAATGATCTTCTTTGTGGTGTATTCCTTCTAAATTCTTGCCTTGATTGATCATGATCATGATTGAAGCTTCTGTGTATCTTGAAGATGAAGGGTCTTGTTATGTAGTCTTCTTCTCGAGTCTTTTTCACTTCTATAATGTTCTTCTTTAGGGCCTTGCATTATTTTTTCTTCATCGAACCTTTGATGTCTTATGCATAAGTCTTTGGCTTCTCTTTGTTCTTTATTTCTAGCACTTCAATTGATGGTGTGGATTCTTCTGTTTCTTCAACGTTCTTGTTGAGATGAATGAATTTGACTCTTAGTGTGACAACTTCTTCTTCAATATTTTCAACCTCTTGTACTTTCTTCATCATCTGAGACTTTATGAGAAAATAACACCCCTCTCATAGGTCACTCATATAAGAAGTTCCAAGGTTTTAATGAGATGAGGAAAAATATAATTGAAGCGTACCTGCCCAGAACAAGACAACTAGTAGAAAATAAATATTGTTTGCAAGTACCATATGATGTCAATGCTTCATAAAACCATGAATTATTGAAAGATAAACAAGATGATGTAAAATTTAAGCAATACAAATATTTATAAATCAATGTATATTTAGAAACAACTACACAATTATGCCTCAATAATGCTTCAAGAATGACAAGAAATAATAGCCTAAAATTGACAGAATGATAATAGTTGTGAGAAGCAAAAATGGCAATGTATAATCATCTTTAATCTTGCTTTTATGATGATTTTTTTGTTGTTAAAGATGGTTGTAGTAATATTTTGAAACAACAACAAATTAGTTAGTGAGTTAGTCTAATATAGATTTATAAATAGTTAGTAAAAGTCTTAGGGTATATAGTTTAAGAGTTGTTTTGGTCAATCACTCACTTACAAGGTGTGAACTAGTGCCTTTTAGGGTAATGGAGTCAAGGTTTGTAGTGATAATTATTAGAGTAAAACAAAAATGATAATAGGTGATCTAAAGGGATGAGTATGATGATTGAGGTGTTAGTAACCTAAGGCCTCAATATCTAAAACCCTAGAAGGGAAAAATTCTAGAAAGTAGGTAACCCTAGGCCTTAGAGATTTCCTTCTTCCTTAGATCAAGCTTGAAATGAAATATATGAAGCTAATGAAGCAATGATACTAGAGTGCTACAAAGGTAGGGCTCTAGTGTATTCTTCAAAAGAGATGTTTTCTGGAAAAATCAAGTAGGTCGAAAATTATAAGGAAAAGGAAAATAACATGTGCTTCTCCCCTAGGGTTTCAAACTAACAATTTCATAATCTTAAAAATGAACAAGTAAATATACCTTAACCATTCACAACAAATGAAAAATTGCATATTTTACTTACTTCATCCAGAATAATCTAGCCAAAAAACCCTAGTTGAAGACTTCCCACCCTAAAAATGCCAAAATACACCAAAAATAGCCTCTCCAAGAAGTTTCACACCACTTAATTTCAACCAAGTACCCTTAAAGAGGGTCAGATTTCAGACCTCACACGTGTGTGAGTGAAAGATAATGAAAAATATAAGACATTTGTCCCTTATTTATACAATAATCATGACCTTTAATTACAATTTAGGTCAAAAAGGGCCAACATAGCCATTTTTCATCAAAAATCTAGTTTTACATAAAATTAACAATTTAAAACCCTAATGTTTCTTTAGGGATGAAATCATGCCCCTCTTAGGGTGATGTTAGGCCCCATTATGGAATGATAGGCCTCAAAAGGCCTAAGAAGATGCCTCACATGCCAGCCAAGCCGTCCTCATGCCAAAACCCTAACTAGATGACATCAAGGCTCAATATGATGAATCAGGGGCCTTCAAGGGCCAACGTCATGGTGGAAGGGAAAGACTCCCCTAAGTGCAAGCCTGCCAAAGTGTCTATGGTGGAATGTCTTTATTTTTCTCTAGTGAAAGCCTCTGGTGTCTCTCTGCCCCTTTCTCGGGTCACAACATCCATCTGGTGGGATTTTATCCCCATGGAGGTCTGAACTAATGATATCCCCATATGAACCTATTCGTCGAGCATGGTACTGTAGGAACAAAAGGTACACCCTCTATGGGCTCATAAGTCACATGGATCATACCAATGTCAATCACATCTAATAATTAAATTACCCAAACATGTGCATCAAACCCCCCTTTACCCAGACAAAAGCTCAAAGACGTTATGCAGTTTGGGGTGTTTCCCAGGTGAATACCAATCTAGGTTAGGTAGATGTATGAGATGGTGAAGGGAATGCTTGGGAAATGGGTGTAGTAATAACAGGGAAATGTAGGTCTTACCTATGGGTGCCTCTGTAGAGGGTGAGTTGTACCTTGTCACTGATGCTATTGTTTCCTATACCATTCAATTAATTTTACTCTTTGTCTTATTGTTTTTTCTTTTCAAGAGAATAGTTGGAGGACACTGTCCTAACATGGTGATGATTGGTGACAACGTTACCCACAAGAATTTCATGGAAATGAGAAGGTTGGCTCGTGCTGAGACCCCATTTCTCTTGGCTATGCCACCAAGAGCCACTACCCTAGTTTGTCAACCATATGAATGGAAGTGTCATACCGCTACATGCCCATGAACCTAATAGGTCGGCTCATGATGAGACCTCCTATCCACTAACTAGGTCTTGAGTTTTAATTTATTTTGTTGGTCCCCTTTTCTTGCTAAGAAGCCACTTATTTCTTTCTTGGGAATCCTTGGGAGAAGCATCTCAAGGTTTAATTTTGGATTTTAACTTTTTCCAGCTACTTTTACCCTTTGGTCCTTTAATCCCTTCTTCCCACAAGGCAAGGTGTAACCATTACTAGTTTGGAAAAACAAATGCTTGAACCAAGATAGGGGAAAGATGAGAGGGACAATGATGAAAAGTGTTAAGTATAGAAGGAATAGGCAACTACCTTTCATAGACCCACCAAGTGGAAAATAATCCCTAAGGGAACCAACTTACTAGGGCACTCTGTCATCCCCCCTAGATATGGACAAGTTAAAGAGCATAATTTCCAAGCAAACGTCATGGAAAAAAAGAGAATTCAATGCACATATTCAATTTTTTTGAAAATCAGAGTGGCACAAACCATGATACCTAGACTCATTACCTCATGGAGCAAGACCCACTGCTACTTCAGAATGAGGCTGATGGGATGGATGATGCTACTGTTGATAGATAGGAGGCATTGAAGAAAAGATGGGCCCTCGAGGGCCAAGCTCAAGTCCTATGTCTACAACCTGTGGGCCGCGAGACATAATCTCCTCAGTTATCCCTAGGATAGGGGATAATAGTACATTTTATACCATTTTGTTGTGGCTCGATGGTCCTTGGGGAAGAAAAATACCCATTGAAAATTATAAGGTGTTCAACAAGTGAACTATCCATAATGAACAAGTTTATGCAAAGAGAAATAACACAGAAAATTGATGCAAGGAGAAATACCATAGCAAATTGACGCAAGAAAGTGTATAAACTTCAAATTAATAGTTTACAAAAGTTTTAGTAACATAGATGTGTGTAAATATGTTTTATTTTGTCTCATTTATATTTACAATTTTCAAAAGATTTTTTTCCTATTTCAATGATACTAGATTTCAAAATACGCAGTGTTGAAAATTATTTAATCTTGCACTTGACCGTGGTTACCACCATGGAATAAAATTGTGATTCTTCTCCCCCACACATATCATAAACAATTGTTTCACAATTTTTTTTAATGAAGAATTGTTTTGATGAAGCACCTTATGCATTTATGCATTCAAAATTATAGTCATAATTTTTTATAATCAAATCCTTTGATTGTTGTATTTTATAAAACATTGGTCGAATCCTTGGGATTGAGTGTGTTTAGGAATGCAATTTATAATTGTAGTATAACCCCAATGATGGCATAGCATTTTGAGAAATAGAGAGTATTTTATACTTTGTGTAATAACCCATGTGATGGTATATTACTTAATGAGTACATAATATTATATACTTTGTATCATAATCATTGCAAAGGTATATTGTTTAGTGAATGAAAGTATTTTATATTATTTTATATTATTTTATATTATGTATCATAACCCATGTGATGGTATATATCATTTAATAAGTACACAGTATTATATACTTTGTATTATAACCCATGTAATGACATATCATTTTGAGTACATGATATTTTATAGTGTCTTGTGACACATAGGATGGCATATTATTTTCGTGAATACAATTTATACTTTATGTTGTAATACAAATGATGGTATTTAGAGTGGCTTTGTGATGTAAAACCATGGAATATAGGTAGTTCGTTTTGACGAAATTTATCTATGCATGAAACTGATATTTAATTCATGTTGTTATTCATTGGATTGTAACTATTTAGTGTATTAATGATTAATGTCAAGGTGGAAATCGACCTAAGGTATAATTTT
>SNQJ01S0008216.1:1222-94327 GCA_010110895.2 Picea sitchensis
CCAAATCTTAAAGGACAACCTGACCATGGCACATAATCGCATGAAACAACAAGAAGATCAACATCGTAGTGAAAGAAGTTTTGAAGTAGGGGATTGGGTGTTTTTAAGACTCCAACCATACAAACATATGTCCCTTATAAGGTGTTGCAAAATATTGGTACTATGGCATACAAATTGGAGTTGCCTACATCTTCACGAGTACACCTAGTTTTCCACGTTTCATGCTTAAAGAAGGTTATAGGCGACAAGATCCTAGTTCAAACTATATTTCCAGAACTTGATGAGGAAGAAAAAATCATATTGGATGCTGAAGCCATCATTGACACAAGAATTCGATAGCTAAGTAATAGATCCATTTCAGAGTATCTCATTAAATGGAGGAAACTACTGACTGAATATTCCACTTGGGAAGATGAGTCTTTTATACATAAGCATCCAGAGTTACTCAAGCGTTGCAGAAAACACTTGTCTCAAGGGGAGGGTCATGTTAAACCCTAATATTGGCTCATTACCCCTTAATTGGGTCATATTATATTAGTAATGTTATTTTATTTATGTCGACTTTAGGCCATTAGTTGTAATTATACCTCCTAGTCTCCTATATATACCAAGGAGACATTTTCATTTTGAATCATCTTGTACTTGAACGTTTAGGTGGGGTAAAAGGGAGGTTTCCCCCTTGAAGAGGCTTATTATATGAAATTATCTCTTTTTCAAGGCGTTGAGTACTTTTTCTGAGGTTTTTCTATGCTATATTGATATTTGGTTCTTAACAGTGTACATCATTAACAATCATAGGGGTGATGAAAAATAATGTTTAAAATTCATTGGTTACTTTGGAGCCACCTCCACCACCATTGAGCCATAGGATAGATCAAGAAGGCTTGTTTGAAGCTACTGGGCCAAATGGAACTTTACCCGAACTAGCTCCGAGAAAAGACTTTCCTGCACCGGAGGAATCCATTTTCTCTGACCTCGAGACCAAAGGTTTTAGGCCATAAAATCCTTCGATCACCGACTTATCAACACCACTTCTAATTCAGGTAGTCCCTCCTCAAGTGACTTCACCTAAACGACAACTTGTTTGGCGATCGGTGATGGAATAAACTAGCGCTACTTCGTCAGGGAGTCCTCATACTCCCATATCGACTTCCGTAGGAGGGGGCATTGTACCTCCTCCCCCACCTCCACCTATTAGGACCATGACTTTTTAGACTCCCGCTACTTTGATTAGTGGCGAAAACACTTCCACGACTTTAACCATTGTTCCCTCCATTCAAAATTTGTCTAACACTTCCTTTTCGTATGGGATGCCATGTTTTGACTCTAACTCAGTTCTCACCTAATCTACTCTTCAGCCCATTGGTATGGGGGCATGGAGCTCTAATGATCCCTTGCAAGGAGTATTTGTGAGAAACTCTACCCCATTCAATGCCATTCCTTACGGTGGAGGTCACATCCCTCCTTCGTCCCCTTCTCTCGGAGGCACTTTCCAGTAGTCGATCGGGCCTAACACTAACTATAGTTTTTTCAGTGGAGGGAACCTTGGACCTCAATCCTACATGACTCCAATGGGATCAATGTTGTTTTCTTTGTTCAATGTGTTTGGAAATAACTCTTTTACATCATCTTCTTTCTCGATTGGGGGAAACCCCATCTTTGGTCCAAAAAACCCTACGCAAGGTTTCATTCCTTCGAAGGGAGCGATGACATTAGTTTACTCCTCACAAGGTCTTGGGAATCCTTGGCAGGTCTCATTTCCCTCGTAAGGGATGTCGGTCAAGGGAAACCCCTCCCACACTCTGTGGAATCCCGATCAAGGTTTTGTACCTATGCCAGGAGGGTTGGCTAGGGGAATCCCCAACCAAGGTCCTTGGAGCACTGTACACGGAGAAATCCCTGCAAAATCCATGTCATCTAACTTCAGGAATCAACCAACAATGCAGCATCAAACACAAGTCCCTTTTTCTCAATGGGGCCACCATGGTCTCTACCAAAACCCTGGCCTACAATCAAAATTTTCCTAGAAACCTGGTGCCAACCAAAATCTAGGCCCCTCTTTTCATGTAAATAGGCCACAACCAAGACTACCTTTTCTAGCAACTCTGCATTTTCCATACTTGTCGAGATTGTTAAACGACTTGATCTGTCATGATCTGTGTTGGCCCCCCATGCCGACTAAATTTCCCTCGAACATCCCTATGTTCGAAGGTAATCTTAGCGAATATCTAGGTGATCATGTGACGACATTTCACTTATGGTGCTCATCTAACTCGTTAAAGGATGACTCCGTTCAGTTTCACATTTTTCAATGCACTCTTATAGGGGTGCCATGAAATGGTATATCGAGCTCGACAACTTGAAGTATGCTTACTTTAATGATTTTTTTTGGTTTTCTTAAACCATTTCCAATTACCAGTAAGATACAATGTCGACACCATGTTGTTTTCCAACTTTGACCAGACAAAATCCAACCATATCGCGGATCACATCCTAGAATGACGATGATGAAAGAGTTTTATTAAATTCAAGGTACCTCTTCAATTTTTTCTCAAGTGGTTCCTAAAGTATTTGTTTCCTTGCGTGTCCAAATACATAGCAAAGTCCAGGTTTTTTTCTAAAGAAAAGGGTATCATGAGAGCCCAAAAACTGGAGCTGATTTAGTCTCAATCCGGTATGCTATAGGAGATCTTACCCAATGCACCACGATCGACTCTGAACAAATCCAAACATAAGCCTGGGCCTCACATCAATGGAATATTTGGCTCAACATAGAGCAAGCCCACAAATCTATTATCTAATCAGTTACAACAATTATCGATTCAAGAGACTGTGTGCAGCCAAACTCCTAGTTTGGTTTCCCCTGTAACCCAAACATAGAATGTACACAATGTGCAATCGACAAATCCCAAGGGTAACCAACAAATCAAGGGAAAGAGGAAACACAAAAACAAGAAGGGTAAGGGGGATAAAAAGGATTCAAATACTTTTGTCGAGGGGAAAAAAAAAAGAGAAAGGTGAAGTTTAGGTGTAAGCTTTGCATGGATGACCATTTGACTCACCAATTCCCTCGGTTTGAGGAACCCGAAAAGCTATTGGCACAAAAACAACCTATCATATTAACTAACTCTTTTCTTCAAGGGAACAATATGGTTGAAGCTTCCTCATCCATGAGCATGCCTGGGGGTAGTCAGGGAACCCCCGCACCCAATAATAACAATGCGGCCACAAAAATTTATATGATGAAATTCGAAGCTCATATATCGACCAAAGATCATAACTACAGAATGCCAGAATCTGTTAAGAAGGGGAAACAAGCCTCCAACCCATTGAATCCTCTTCAAATTGAGAATATAGTGGGAGAAACGATGACTCGCATCCCTAAATGTGCATTGAAAAAGACTTCTGACAACCCAAACACAGTGGATGCTCAAAATTACTCCATCGTGGAGGATCTGGCAGAAACTCCTTGTGCAATATCCGCTCTAGAAGTTCTCCAGAGTTTCCCCTCACAGATAAAAGCGTTGTTTTCTTCCTTGGGAGTGGTCAAGACCAGTAACTTAGGAATGATTGTTTTTTACCCTACAGACCATAAATCTTGTCTTCCCCACCATGTCACTTTTTAGATAGTAGTGGCATACACCACAAAATCATTGACACAAAACATTTTTCGTATGGTTGACGAGGGTGCCTCGACTTGCATGATGCCATTGGCATGTTGGAAGACCATCGACCAACCTGAGTTCTCTTTGTCACCCACTTTTCTTACCATGTTTGACGGTCAATCGTTCATACCACATGGTATAATTCCCTATTTCCCCATGTAGTTGGAGGGAAAAACTGTGTGCATCGAGGTAGAAGTAGTCGATGCATCTCTTGACTACAATCTTTTGTTAAGACAGAGTTGGACCTACGCTATGAAAATGGTCATATCCACCATTTTTTGGGTGTTATGGTTTCCTCATGAAGGTCAGATCATAACCATTGATCAATTATCCTTCTCCCATCCTAAACCTTCATTAGGGGCATCCACGACCGCAATGATTGACAACATGCAACCAGGTACTATCAATTTAGGTGCTGGATTGTTTCGATCTTTAATGGGGAATTTTTATTATCCGTCACTCAGTAATGATGTTAGGTTTGTTTCGGATGTCCCCAACCAGCCGAAGGCTGCCATTTTTCAGGTCACATCTTTTAAAATGAGTTAATTTGAAGACACATGGACTTTAACTTCCCCATTAGCTTCGATGGAAATGGGTAGGTAAGCTTGGAATGCCCATTCCCTTATCCGCTGTCGAGGTTGCATACAATATTTTCCAGCAAGCCTCGACCAACCCTAATCCAGCTCCCTCACAAGAGATCGATCCTATTCTTGAGCCTATTTGGGCTCAATACTCTCTCTCCACTCATGAACCTTTGGACTTAGTCTCTCCCTCTAACGAGGTGATCTTGGAGGCAATGATTGGGCCATACAGACTTTGGGATGATCTTCACCATAGATCTTATTTCTTACCTGAGCTTAAGAGAATAAAGGCAGGATATTTTTTTGCGACCATGAATCAAGATGCCCCTTGTCCTATTAACCCTTTGGCTATGCACATAATATATGCTGAGAGAAACATGGAAATTATTTATGAAACGATTCCTATTGACATCTCCAAAGCCATTGGTGTCGTGGAAAATGTCTTTGTTGTAGTGGATTTTTCTCCCGAAGAGATTCAAATCTACACTGAATTGTTTAAAAAATTCCTCGAAGTTTTTGTCTGGTCTTATGAGGAGATGTCAAGCATTGATCCACGTATTTTTGAGCACGAGATCATGACTTATCTTGATTTCAAACCTATCTGATAGAAGCTTCACCTGGTCCATCCTCGTAAAGCAGTGATGATAAAGGATGAAGTAGAGAAACTCATCAAGGTTGGTTTCATCTACCCTGTGAAATTTATAGAATGGGTATCAAACCTTGTTCCAGTAAAAAACAAGCAAGGTACAATCTGCATATGTATGGAATTTCGCGACCTGAAAAAAGCTTGCCCGAAAGAAAATTTTCCAACCCCATTTATTGACCAGATATTTGACAAATGTGAGGGTTGTGAGGTATTTTATTTCATGGATGGTTTTTTTGGGTACAATCAAATTCAGATAAAGCTAGAGGACCAACATAAAATGACTTTTATTTGTGCTTGGGGTACATTCGCATATAGAAAAATGCCTTTTGGCCTGAAGAATGTTGGAGATACATTTCAAAGGGCCATGTTGTTTGTTTTTCATGACCTCAAACACATAGTTGAGGCATATCTTCAGACGATGTTTTAGATTAATAAAGGCTTCCTCGTACTCTTTATTCCATTTAAATCTGACCCCCATTCTCTGTAAAGTTGTGATGGGACTTGCAATCTGGGAGAAACCTTCCATGAACATGCTGTCATAATAAATCTATCCTGGTAGATGTTCTAGAATGGCATCCTTTAAGGTGCTCATCATTAGGTGTGTGGAGGTGAAAATCCAACACCTCCTATGGGAACACTAGGTTATATACCTGATATAAATCTTATCATCCTTTTATTTGTTTATCCTTGGCCCCTTGCCCAAGTTTTGGAGATCCTTGGTCATGTTTGACCTCTTTTGGGACTTCGACAGGCTGGTCGAAGGTGGAGCGCATGTCGAAGTGGAGATCATGGGATATCAACCCCTTTTTAGGGAAGTTTTGGGATTAGGGTTTATGTAACGGGTATGTGATGTCGGCCGATGGGTTTACTCATGTTTAGGCCCATTTTGTAATGTATAAACATAAATATAGGCGATGTAAGTAATCATGTATGGGTGTGGTGCTAGGTGCTAAGTATTGTGCTAAGTGCAAGTAATTGTAAGAGGCTTTATGCATAGTGTATGTTGATACTTGCAGAGCTAAGTGCAGGTCATTTGTAGTGCTTTGTGCACAGATTGTGTAAGGAGGCTTGGTGTTGTGATCTAACTCAGGGAAGGAGGATCTGACGAGGTGCACACAGATCTCCTGTCCTCTGCGGAGTAGGGTTTTGATGCTATGTGTCTGTAATAAGATTGATAGAAGATAATAAAGAAGAGAAGAGTTGGTGGACGTAGCCCCACACTGGGGTGAGCCACGTATATTCTGTATTGTGGTTTCTTTGTGCATTATATTTGTTATGTTATTGATGTGATGTATTCTTAGTGCAATGATATATGTTATATGCATCTGATAGGATATCTTAGTGCTTAATAATTTGAATGAATGCTATATTTGATCTTTTTCTATGTGCTAAGTGTTGGATGTACTAGATCTTGTTGAATACTACGTTTCTCTATAATTAGGGTTTATATGTGCGATGTGAATAAGGGTAAATGATAACTGCTAAGTGCTTGTTAGAGTGGTGTAATTGCAGATCTATGTCCCAACTAAGGTTGTAGACACTTGAGTCCTATAACCACCCCTGCCTCTACCTCGGGTGAGACTTTATCTTATTCACAGGTGTTGCCGAAAGGGATGGTAGTTAGTGTTACAGGAAAATCCCCCTGTGGACAAGTGGAATTCCTCTTGAACCCTAAATCTCTAAGATCAAGACAGAAAGGTGCTAAATTTGGTCACTGACATGATTTTAAACCTATCTAAGTCAATCAAATATAGAAAATGAAGAAGAATGTACCTTTTTGTCAATATTTGTCCTTGCCCAATCCGAGTTGAGCCTTGATCCCCAAGCTCTTCAACAAGTCCTACAATCCAATCACAACAAAGACACAACAAATTCCTATTCTACTATGATTAGCTTGAAACCAGATCTATCTATTAAAGACAAGTTCATGTAAATAAACATAATCTTGAAGGAAACAGGAAAAGCATGTATATATTAATTAAAACAAAGAAAAAGTATTTACAACCATAGATGTAGATGCATCAGCTTCACCAAGCTCTCTTTGTCCAAACCCTTTGCTCAAATGATCCACAAGAAGAATGACTATACTTCACTGATTATCTCCCTTATGATATCATAAGTTTGATGTCTTCAATGTCCTCCTTCCTTATGAGATCATAAGTTAGGTATCTCTCAATATCTCCATCTCTTTCACCATCAGAAGGCCTCCTTATATAAGCTTGGAGAGACCCAACCACCTTAGAGATTCTTGAGATAGGTTGAGGATCCTTCTCAATCAGTTGTGTATCCTCCCTAAGATCCATTCTTGACCTCAGATTCGGATCCAACCAACTCCAGAGATGAGGAGGATTTTTCCTTGATTTTCCTCAAAAGTCCAAGATTTCCTCAAACAACCCAGCACTCCCTTAGAATGGGGCATAGAGTGTTGCAACACTCCCCCAAATAAGGTTAGGGAGAATTGGCACTCCCTGATAGTGGGTAGGGGAGCGCTGCCCGAAATTTATTTAAAAAATACATGCGCTCCCCCAAAAGGGTGCACAGAGTGCTGGAACACTCCCCAAAAGAAGGGTAGGTGGTGCTGACACTCCCTGACAGTGTGTAGGGGAGTTCTTTCCTTCAAAATTCATTTTTAAGTGGGTTTTTCCATGGTAAAATCTTTGTACTCTTCATCAAATGATTTCTCCTTCTTAAACCAGTCTTTGAGGGTGTCTTTAAGTGTTCCTTGTGATGTCATTCAAGACATGGCATGAGAAAGATGACTGTATGATGTCTGCGACACTTGTGACACTTGTGGCCAAAACACAACGCTTGTGAAACTTGTAACGATGACAATAGGTCATCATTGAAGTGAGTAATTTTTATGTGTAATAGATTGCCCCCCAAAGTGCGAAGTTAGAAGATGGAAACTAGTGACTGAAGTACTTTGTAGACTTTTTCGAGCAAGGGTATGGATGTAGAGAACCTGGTAGAAGTTTCAAAAAACCATCAAACAAATATTATGACATGTTTCAAACCTAAGGCAAGCATACATATGCTTGGGTGATAAAGACATGCAAGGTATGGATGCCATAAGATACATTGTGAATCCATAATTATATTAACAAAGAGTATATCCACCAAAGATACAATGTGGATCTATACTTCCATGACATGAACTGATCGTAGCCATGAAAAATACACAGTGGATATACGAGATGACAAGACATAGCCATAGACCAATACAAAGTGGATCTATGTAACATTATATTTGTCAATATTCAAGAGAAACTTCGTCACAACCTGGGAAAAGTATATATAGGAGTGATCACTCAACCTAGGGTCTTCTTACTGATCTCTATGCAGTACGAATCTAACCATGTGAATAGATGTCTTTATGTCGAACATGGTAGAAACCACTTGATTACCGGTCAATGAGGTAAACCGTTAACAAGTGCGAGGGAAATAACCATTGATGTCAATTATTCCCAAGGTACCCTAGTACATTCCAACGAATGGGAATAGATGAGATGAAGTAAAAAATCCATGGAATCATCCGATCAGATGGTCAATGATGTAAACCCAGTGTCGAAAGAGAGGAGGCCTGGCATTGAGGAATACAGGTCCCAAGGTACTAACTGGTTTCTAAGTCTAGTTCCCGGGTAATGTGTTGAATTCGACAAGAACAGACTCATCGCAGGAGGGCCTTGATGTATCCCCCATAAACGACACGAAATTGAAACAGAGATGTAAATTGGTAGATAAAATGAACATGGAATAACACAAGTATTGAAACAGGATATTTGTGATGGTTCACTCTCGAGGCAAATACTTCCCTTGAGCACTGAGTCATGACAACAGAAATATGACCTGGACCAAAACAGGATGATGCAATGGACACTGTGAATTTCATTGCGTGACCCAAAGGAGTAAAGAAACTCAGAGGATTGGTTCAGTACAGAGGTTCAACACATTAAAATGTATGCAAAGACAAAGTGTCATGTTCAAGGGCGACTGTAAGAGTGACTGGTGATGTTTTCAAGAACTACTTGCCTTGCTTCCTTCAATTTTTTCCCCCATCCAGATAGATGGGTACCTCTTTTTAATTTAACGAGATCGAGGAGGGTAACACATTCTCGATATAACTTACCTTTGATAAGTCCCTCTTCCTTTTTTTAACGAATTGGAAGAAGTAAGGGTTCAATCCCATATGGGCCCCTCAATGTATATTTTTTAACGAGTCCAGAGAAGGTAAAATCGATGATTTTTCATGTTTAGAGAGTCTGAAAAGACATTAAAGATGACTCTAGGGTTGTACTTTTTCGTAATGTTAGTCTTGCGAGGCAAAAAAAGAGATAAACTACTACTCGAAAGACGCCATTTCAAACCTTTTAACGAGTGTGAAAGGAAGAAAGATCACTCAACAATCTTTTCATGTTTAGAGAGTTTGAAAAGAGCTTAAAGAAGACTCTAGGGGGTTCCTTTTTCATATAACCTTTACGAGTCCGAAAATGTGATAAAATTCTACTTGGTTACATTCTCATGTTTTTTTGAGCATGAGAAGGAACTAATACCATGCTCGTTATTGGTTTCATTTTTTCACAATCTTGAAAAAAAATAAAGTATGCTTGTAAATTCCCAACATAATTTCCAAAGGTTGGGATACCCATGGATGGTTGGTACTCTGCTCCCAACTTGAAAAGTTAGTTGCATAACTCCATAATGATAATAAAAGGCTGGAGACATGCCCCCCCAAGCTTCAATTCATTCACCGATGTTGAGGTTGTCACCAATTTCTGTACTAGATGGAGAAAAAGTATAAAGGTGGATGAAATGAAGGTTAAAAAACGAGAGATAAAGAAAGACTCGATTGGGTATGAGAGGTGATTGTTTGATTTTTTAACGATCTTGACACAGTAAAAGAACTATTCTTAAGGATCCGGGTTCAATCCCCATATTTCTGTTTCATTTTTTAATGAGCCTGCTACAGAGAGGAAAACTGTGCTCATAGTCTTTGTTTCATCTTTTAACGAGCTTGCCACAGAGAGGAAAACTATGCTCGTGTCTTCTTCTTGATCATGGTTTCCAAGAGGATAATTCTATGGAAGGAAACCATGTCAAGGGACAAAACTTGGTCATGTCTTCCAAGAGATCTTCACTAGATGGAAGAACAATGCTCTGGAAGGAACACATGTCAAGGGTCGCGACAGGGGTAAGGATATTAGGCTCCAATAGCCCTATTGAAGAGATAACCATGTCAACTATCAGATATAAGTCATCAGAAGTTGAAGTCATGGGAGACAACACCACATAATTTACCTATGGCAGCGGTGATACTGACTACATATAAGACTCATTTAGGGAGGTCATTGGGTTGATGGTCAAGTCAGGGCCAACGAATGAAATTTGATCAATAGTCACCATTATCCCATCATGAGGGAAAGATATCAAATGAAAGAGAGTGGACACAATAGATTTCATGGCATATACATAATCTCTCCCAAGGAGTAAATCGAAATCCAAGGGGTCCTGGACTACCATAACAACAATAAAAACAATTTTCCCTCCCAAAGTTATGGGAAACTGAGGAAGGATCCCTAAAGGGTGACTGGCTCTTTTGTTAAAAGAAAACAGATTCTAGGTAACTGGCACAATCTGAGGATAACCCAAAGATTTCCAAGAAATAGAGGACAAAATACTAACGGACTAACCTTCATCTATCAACGCATGAGGAACATCCTGACCACAAACTTGTACTGTAATCTTGAAAGGAATGTGAGAGGGAAGACGAGTTCCAGTTAGCAAACCCCAATCAAAGAGGATGGTCTCATTACTTGGAGGGGGTTTCTCAGGACAGGGAGGAATTCCCCCTAGCATGGTAGATTATGTATCAACGAGAAAAACGTGGGCACAACCGGGTTTACTCTCTAGCGGGAGAGTAGGATCGATTGATAGTGACATCAAATCGACCACTTAGGTTTCATTCTCCAAGGGGAGAATGGGGTCAAAAGGTATAAATAGATCGATCGCTTGGGTTTCACTCTCTAATGAGAGAGTAGGATCGACCGAACATGGGATCAGATCAACCATTTTGTCAACTGGTTCAACTAAGGACATGAGCAGATTGACGACATGATAAAAAAGATTGACCGATGAAGGGACTGGAGCAACCACTTTGCACTCGTTAGAGGAGGAGTGGGATTGAACGCGTTGGCACTCTTCAGATGAAGGGTGGGACTGACCAATGAGGGGAATGGATCAATCAATTGGGTTTCACTTTTCACATGAAAAGTGGGGCTGATCGATGACGGAACTGGATCAACTACTTTGGTTAGTGGTTCAACCGAGGATGAAACTAGATTGACCACTTGATCAACCAGACTGGCCTTGAATGGAATTGGATTGACCATTCCATCAACTAAGGATGGGTTGGGGGAATTGTATGATAACCAGTTGGAAGTTGAATATTTTCCAAAAGAGAAGAAGCCTCATCCATACGAGGACAAAGGTGAGAATAATGATCACCTTCGCATAACATACAAGGAAATTTGACAGTTGTCTTCTTCTTACCAACCTTAATGTCACTAGTTAACAGGGTGTCACCAACATGTCCAGTAGGGGTCTATGAATTGGAGGACCACATTTATAAGACCTTGGGAAGACCAGGGAAATCTCTCAAAAAGTGGTCACCCTCACAAAGACTGCAAGGGAATTTGGGTTTCAGATTCTTCATTTTAATCTTGTCGACCTCATCAACACTCCCAGTACGATTAATAGTAGATGGTTTCTTGGATCCAACATCTAATATGGTTGGAGGCTTGGTCCTTTTTTGGTTCTTCTTGTTCTCTTTTTGTTTCTTCTTCTTCTTATCAAACTGGCTACTCGCTTTAGAGATTTCACTAGGTGAAGAAGGAGAAAAGTCGACATGAGGTTGATGTGTGGGTGGTGTGTTTACATCTGAATCACCTACATTCGAGATCACCGGAGTGAAAAAACACCATACCGAAAACCCAATTGTGAGACCTGGAAGGCTCAAAGTAGTGATGTAAGGAGGACCAACATTTCCATAAGAAGGAAAAACAAAGGTTTCCCCTGGCAAAGGGGTTCCTTCATTGGCCATTCCGGTAACTGACGCCATAAAAATAAAGATCCAACCTAGATTTTTCTAGGGAGAACAAACAACACACGCTAAAAATCTAGTAAGAAAACAAGCAAACAAAACCTTCTCACAATGATCACACTAGTTGGGGATGAAATCCAATGTCGCAGGAACAAAGTAAGAGGGGGATGAGATAGAGCGGGTGGAAAAGTTACGTTGACAACCTGCTTAATTTTGATGTGTAATAGTTAGTGTTTTATTGGTGCGTTGTTGAAGCATTGAACCCTGGGTCTGCCCCTATGCCAACAAATGGTTATGTTGCTGGGACCTGAAACTACGATTGCTGGGAACTAAAGAAAATAAAGCTATGTGCGTAGATCTATGATTTAGTGTGCAATATTGACTTGTGAAGCTCTATGCTGAGAAGAGAAGTCCAATCTGAATAAAAGAGGTAATATCTTGAAGCTTTGTGCTTTGAGAAAGGTAAGATAATTGAAATTTTTTGCTTCGAAAGAATGAATCTAGGTATGTTTGATAAATTTTGTCCTAGTCTGAAAACTAGGGTACAGTTAGAAGAAAGAAGATTTTATATGAATAGATATAATAGAAGCAATGAAAGATATGTTATTCATATGCATAGAAAGAATGTTTGGACTAACAAATGGATGTAGGATCCTAGAAAGAATTTTTTGCAGGTTAGTTACTATGATCCCAGTGCCAAGTACAAGAAAGGTTGGGGATCTCTTAAGAGAAAGAGAGGATTAACCCTTTGTTATAGCTACAAAAGACTGATACATATTGCTAAGGAATACCCTGGTAGAATACCTAGTTGTCTTTGGTGTAAAGCTATGGACCATGAAGTTTTGGATTGTCCTAGAATGATTGCTAAAGTTGAAAATATGAATATGAAATAAGAAAACTATGAGATAGGCCAAGAAACTAAGGATATGATAGAACCCCAGAAACAATCAAAGTCTGTATTGCTAAAAATGAAAGAAACCTTGAATGATCACATAAATATCAACTTATCATAGGTATTAAAAGAGAAAGAGTACATAGAAACAAGAATAGGATACTTTGACATAGACTGTGTCCTAGATGAAGAAACACAGGTGAATATCATGACATAAAGAACTTGGG
Source organism: Picea sitchensis (assembly GCA_010110895.2). NCBI lineage: Eukaryota > Viridiplantae > Streptophyta > Pinopsida > Pinales > Pinaceae > Picea > Picea sitchensis. Next base: position 14,330 of record SNQJ01S0008216.1, read on the forward strand.
AAATTTTGGGAAAGCCTACTATGGTTCCTTCATTAGGAGGAATAGGATTATTTAGAGGAAAGTTGATAACCCTAAGTGAAATACTTACCTAGATATCTATGAGTGCTCATGGCACTTTGACAAAAGAATAATTTGAGATCGTTAAGTTTGTTGAGAACAACACCCCATTTGCTATCCTGCTAAGAAAAACCTAGATTGAGAAAGATCAGATGCAAAGGAAATAATAAGAGGAGGATCTAGAACAGAAAAACAAGAACTAAGAGATTTCATGGCTAGGAGAATAGCGCACTTAATGGAAGAACAAGAGAACCAGTTGAAGCTACTAAGGACGAAAGATATGGATGTCAAAGTTGAAAGGACATGGGAAGATTGGAGACGCCTGTCTTTACAAGAGAGTAGAGCACCTACCCCAGAAAGAGAAGAAGTATTACCCTTGAACCCTATGAAAGACCCTCCACAGTGAAACGTTATCATGCCAATAGGAGATAAGAATGAAAATGGAAAGAGGAAACCAGTGATTCAGATCATAGGAAAGAAGGCCTGAAAGCTCCGTAAGAAGAGAGAAAAGTTAGAAAAATTGCAAGAAGTTCCAGATAATACTTCAGAGAAGAAAGGTTTCCAGAACTCGAACTTCACCATAATATCAGTACAACACAGATGGACACTTCTCCATGACGAAGAAATATGACCGTTGGAGGCAATATGACTATTCAATCGATGCTCCCGAACGGTTAGGAAAGCATTTATGGCCCGAAAGTTTGCCATTGGACCATTGGGACCATGCCATAATGGATGGAATTACATTGAATAAGGCTTTGTGATCCATTGAAAGAAACTGTTACGACAATATATATTTATCCTGTCGAGAGTTGCACTGAGAACAATTTTTCCAATTGTGATTATTCGAGCCCAAAGAGAACTAGTTGATTTTGTGTAGTGACCATTGAGACCTCACCATCCATTTTGTTACATTGAGTATTGTTCACTGACCTAAGATATCAAATCTCAAGTGTGCATGTCAGACAAAATTATCACAACAAAAAAATCCGTCGAAGAGATTTTAATAGAGCGCATGGTCAAGAAGGTGATGTCCATAGGCATCCAAGCCTTATCGACGCGAGGAGTGCAAGCCTCCCCGTCAACTACTCATGGATCTGGACGATCCCGAGCTGTGACCGAGAAAAGAACCAAGCATCGTGATGACTTGGAAAATGCAAAGATAATTCCATCCATCCTACCCGACTACATCCCACCCCTGTCCAGTGTGGTGATTCCTGACAGTGTCCCGAGGGACTTCGACTACACAGTCATCACTGCATACCTGCCGAAGGGAATACAAGAAGTCAGACCGCAGTTGGAGAGGATTCCAACCTTGAATATCAGTGACTATAACCTAGGAGACCGCAAGAGGTATGGCATGCTCGAAACTCACAAATATTTGACCAATACAAAGGGGAAGAAGTCAAATATAATCCCCCAGCCGTGGACTATGGACATCGCAAGGTCCACTATCTTGAACATGATGAAGATACCACATTTTGGAAGGCACCAGGAGGTTAACGCGTGCATTAAGATCCTATTGTCATGCTGTCATGGTGGGTATATATGGTTAGATAGACGCATCACCATCGATCTGGTGCTGATCCATAGGATCAACTAATTGAGCATGCAAGGACCAGACCCGCAAGACTTTTATCCAGGGAAGGTTGCAGACCATGTCTTGGAATAGAAGATCAAAGACACCTATGACGATGTGGAGAAAGGGACACAAGGCTACAAGGTAGCCTCCATTTAGAATGGTACAATGCTCCTTGATTTCCAGTTGATTTCTAGTAAGCTAGTATGAAAGAACAGACCCACACAGGTCACAGGGTTTGTCATTGACTTTGCAGAAAAATGAGTGGAAGGACTAGATATGAATTGGGCCAGTTACCTAGTCAATCAGTTAGAACTGGATTGTCGCGAAGCTTAGGATCAGGGATATGAGTTCCATTTTAGCTGGCTATTGATCCTCATCGCATTCACTTCTTGGGAGATGCCGGAAGGTGAAACCTTCCCTGACATTGAGCCATCTGAGCCACCATCTTCGAAGTTCACCACACTCTGGTGATCGAGTGACATGGGGAAACAATGGTAGTCAAAAGCAGTATTCTGTACCTACTACTTGCAGCTGAAGAGAGAGATTGAGTCTTTCCCTCGTATGACATTAAGCACCCTGGATAGATTCAGGGACCTTAAGAAGTTCTGCGCCGATAGGAATTTTATTTATATTACTGTGCACACAGACGAAAGTAAAGAAGAGATTCAGTCCTACTACAAGCTCACAGAGGAGGACCTGGAAGAAATCACTAAGGAATGGCCTGCAGAGTTCTTTATACCAGTCGACCAAGAAAAACTGTCTGACCCCAATCTCATTGGAAGTCCAGTGGTTGCTTGTGAAGAGTATGATGCACCCAGCAGTAGCAAGAAGAAAAAGAATGAATAGGTACATGAGATACACAACACATTAGAAGAGACTACATCAGATTCACCTAGCGGAGGAGGAGACGAAGAAGTGGAAAAAAAAGAGAAAGAAACGAAAGAAGACAATCAAAAGTAGGGTGAAGTAACACCGCCTAGGAACCCCCTTGAAGACGCAGAGACATCTAAGAAAAGAAAGGTTTCCCCGACGAAACCTACATTGAAGAAGAAGTCCAAAGAGACTAAGCCGAAGCTGCAGACTGTACTCACAGTCAATGACTTCGACTTAATTATCGTGGTTGTATCAGATCCCTCGGAATATATTTTGTAGAGAACTGAAGCCAAACAAGAAACATGTATGATAGGATTGGAGAAGAGATGAGAGGAGTACAACAAGCCCTTCACTCCAGCCACGCAGTGTCCACTACACCCCGACCACCAGAAGAACCAGATTTGGGAGATGAGCTTGCCCAATTTCGCAGAATAGCTGATGCGATCGAAGCTCGCCTTCTTCACGTGTAGGAAGAAAAGTAACAGGCCACAGTGGCCCTGAAGAAAGCACAAGAGGAAACCATAGAGCAATGTTGAGTTGTGCAACAAGAGAAGGACGACCTCCAAATCAAGTTCGAAGTGGATACAGCACGGATCCAGAAGGAGAAAGAACACCTACTCACAAAGTAGTTTGGAGTTAGAGAAGCAGACCGTAGAGCACTTCACTCTATGACAGGGTTAGATAAAATGGAGGAAGACCCAATGGATAATCAAGTGGCGAAGCTTGTTGAAGCCATTCAACAGCTTCAATAGAGAATAATAGAATTGGAGCTACAAACAGTGCCAAGAACTCCACAGGAAGTGCAAGACCAGAGAAAAGAAACTACCCGGAGCATAGTTGAAAGGATCAAAGCATTATCTATGGAATGTAAAAAGCTAAGCAGTCGTAGTGCACAGACTTATGAGCACCTTACTGAGGACCCTGAACTGAAAACACTGGAGTCACAACTCCAGGAAGCAAACAACAAGAAACAATAGTACAAGCGTAGTTAAATCCATTTTCAGCGATCGAGCGAGTGGAAATATTGCAAGAACAACACACGGCCCAACAATAGATCCATGCAATACAAAGCAAAGTCATGGAAGTGACTCAGAAGCTACAGCCAGTCCAGTATGCAGCTTGCCTACTTTTTGAGGAGATTGAAGGCTGAGGAGTAGAGATGGAATGAGTAGTCACTTTGGTAGAATAGCACTTAGAGGTACTTGTGAACAAGGAAGTTATTCAAGAGTTCGTCGAGCAGGAGGCCTTGGCTCAGCAACGGTTGAAGCAGCTCAAGCCAAGCTCAGGGATTTTGAGGTAGATTTACCTAGACCAGAGTGACTTGGGATGAGTGTTGGGGGCCTGTTGGCCCTTAACCAAGTTTTGGATATCCTTGGTCATGTTTGACCTCTTTTGGGACTTCAACAGGCTGGTCGAAGGCGAAGCGCAAATTGAAGAGGATATCGCGAGATCTCTGCCCCTTTTTAGGACAGTTTTGGGATTAGGGTTTATGTAATGGGTATGGGATGTCAGCCCATGGGTTTACCCATGTTTAGGCCCATTTTTCAATGTATAAATAGAAATCTAGGCGATGTAAGTAACAATGTATGGGTGTGGTGCTAGGTGCTAAGTGCAAGTAATTGTAAGAGGATTTGTGCATAGTGTATGTTGAGACATGCAGAGCTAAGTGTAGGTCATATGTAGTGCTTTGTGCACAGATTGTCTAAGGAGGCTTGGTGTTGTGATCTAACTCGGGGAAGGATGATCTGGAGAGGTGCGCACAGATATCATGTCCTCTGTGGAGTAGGGTTTTGATGCTCTGTGCCTGTAAGAAGCTTGACATAAGATAATAAATAAGAGAAGAGTTGGTGGACATTGCCCCACACTGGGGTGAACCATGTATATTCTATGTTGTGGTTTCTTTCTGCATTATAGTTGTTATGCTATTGATGTGATGTATGCTTAGTGAAATGATATATGTTATATTCATATGATAGGATAACTTAGTGCTTAATAATGTGAATGAATGCTAGATATGATCAATTTATATGTGCTAAGTGCTGGATGTATTATATCTTGTTGAATACTGCACTGCTATGTAATTAGGCTTTATATCTGCGATGTGAATAAGGGTGAATGATAACTTCCAAGTGCTTGTTAGAGTGGTGTAATCACATATCTCTGACCGAGCTAAGGTTGCAGACACTTGATTCCTGTAACCACTCCTGCCTCTACCTCGGGTGAGACTTCATTTGCTTCACAGGTGTTACCGAAAGGGCCAGTAGTTAGGGTTTTGTTGGTGCGTTGTTGAAGCGTTGAACCTTGGGTTTTCCCTTGTGCCAACAAAACCATCAATCAAGGCATCAAAAACAAGAGGAGAAATCGATTATATTCTATTTTTTTGGAATTACCCACATTGTTTGATGATTTGGCATCACGTTCTCATAAGAGAACCAATCATGTCACCCATTTATGAATAATATTTGAGAGGTGTTGCTACTATCAGATTCGCTTGAATCCAAACAAGTGCAGCTTTTGTGTGACATCGGGATGCTTATTAGGTTTCATCATGTCAACAAAAGGGATCATGGTCAATCCTCTAAAGGTTGAGGAAATAGTTCAATTGTTTCCCCCAGCTTGAGCGCCTACAGGGGAAAGAAAATTTTCTTCGGCATTTTGTTGATAATTATGTGAGATTACTAAAGGGTTCATGTGTCTCTTGAAAAAATGGGTCCCATTCTATTTGGATGAAGAAGCTCGACGCTCTTTCGAAGTGTTGAAACGTGCCCTGACGTTTGCCCCTCTTCTCAGTCCTCCATATTATGGCAAGGATTTCTTATTGTATTTGGTTTCTGCAGAGTCCACTATCGGCATGGTCTTGTTCCAAGAGGACGACACACTTGAGGAGAATGTTATCTACTATATTATCTGAGGCCTATTTGGATCGGAACTCAACTACTCGCTTGTTGAGAAACTTGCTTTAGCAATGCTTCACGATTTCCAACGGTTCCATCATTATATTTTACTTCGCAAGACAATTGTCGTAGCTATCATCAATCCTTTTCAACATGTGTTAACACGATGGGTCATCGGTGGAAAAATCAGTCAATGGATATCCATCATGCAAGATTTTGACTTGGATTTTGTTTCGGAGAAATCTAAAAAGTCCCTAGTATTTGTTGAACTAATCTCAGAACTTTCGGTTGAAAGTGGTGACATTTCTCCTGAAGAGTCACTATTCAACGAAGATATTTTTCTTATCGCGTCATCATACCCTTGGTATGGAGATATACTTGTGTATCTTCATACTTTTAAGTCCCTTTCTTATTCTTCTCATGATGAGCGTCGATGAATCCTCCACCAAGTACGAAACTATCTCATCCTCAATGACACTTTATATCGTTGAGGAGTGGATTTCATTCTCCAACGATTTCTTACTCACGAAGAAGTGGAGCTTGTTTTAAATGACTGTGACATAGGAACATGTGGTGGTCATTTGTCTGCATTGGAGACAGCCCAAAAGATTTTTCACACTTGATACTTTTGGCCCTCGTTAATCAAATATTGTGTTGAGGCAGTCAAGAAGTGTCACCCATGCCAGAGCTTCTCTCAGAAGATGCGGGCACACCCAGCTCCTATGTGTTGGAGTTACTTCACACACACCCATGATTTATTTTTCCGAAGGTTTTTCCTCGTTTATTATTCATTATTCAGTCTCCTATATTTAGGAACAATATTTCTCCAGGGAGAATATTCTCTCCAGTTTTCACTTCAGTTTGATCAGTTGAGTGGAGTCTAGATGCTACATTGGGATTATCACCATGCATCATTGGTATCATCACCAACTAATGTACATTGTATTTGGTATCATCACTAGACTATCACATTACCCATGATTCCCTGATCTCTTCCTCACTTGACTCTGTTTCAGTTAGTTAACTGAAGATTGATAGACTAGTTAACTCATCTAGGTGGCAGTTCACTCCCGTAACTGCCCAAGAGACTAGACTAGATGGAAGTTTACTCTTGTAACTACCGGTGTGTGTCCAAATCATTCTATACCACCACTATGGTGCATTATCTTCTCCTCCAGTTTGCATTGGTTGAGTTATATTGAGTATATCATGTGTAAATTATTCATTATTCATTCGATTAATGAGAATTCTTTCATTCTTTCTCTCTTGCTTCTTCTTTCTTAATTTCTCTTTGCAAATGTGTGTTTTATTTTCTAGATAGATCTATTTTTTGTAGGTTCAACACATTTACATGTCATCAAATCTGATGGACTGCTAATAAAAAGACACACCGAATTATTTTTGTGGGTACCAAATATTGAAGACAACGAAAAAAAATGAAATTCCCAAAAGAATTCATTCTTACACCTCACAATTACTTTGCATGGAAGGAGAGGATGATCATGCATCTTTGAATAATATGATTTTATAGTTTAACCATGAACATGGAAATAGAACCAACAATTTGTATGGAAATGGATGAAGCATTCAGAACAATTTACAGTCTCATTTCTCTCGATCTCCTTTTTCACATATCTTCATGTAAAACCCCCAATGAAGCATGGACCACCATGGAATGGATATTTGGAAAAATATATGAGATGAGGGGACACTTTCTCAAGGTGGAATTACTTACATTGGATCCAAAAATCTTCGACAATCTCCAAGATTTCTTTACAAAATTTAAGGATTTACTGTCGCAACTCAAGGCTTGCAGGGTTGATAAATTTAAGGAGGAGAAACAAATGGTTCTCACCATTATATCAAAATCTTGTCCTTAATTTTCAGTGTTCGTATACACATTCCATTCAATCAAATTTTCCTTTTGAGCCACCTAGAATATGCCTTCTCTTGAGGAATTTATTGAATCCCTGACACAAGAGCAGACCAAGCTCATCAACATGGGAAAAATAAAAGACCCAAAGGCACATGCACTTACTGTTCAATATGGAAGCAATCATCAATATCAGAAATATAAATATAAATACAAAAGGAAATCACATGCGAATCCGAAGAAGGAAGAGTACTCAAAACCCTTCACCGATGCCTCCAGATCCAAAGCTCGTAAGGGAAGAAAAGGGGAGAAATTCACATACTTCCATAAAGGATTCGATCCAGAATCCACATGTATGAAAAAAAAAATAGATATAATGACTCAAATACTTTATAAAAATAACCTTGGAGATTTCATCCCCGAGGTTGCGAAGAAGAAGAAGCCAGAAGATCATAATCCCAAGAAAGTCAATTCTAGCCATGCCTTGATTTCCATCAACTCCTCACCCAATGCTTGGATCGTAGATTCAAGAGAATCACATAACATGTCTGCCACAAAATAAATCTATTATTCATTGGGTGCATGAAAAGGTCCTCCTATTTTGATGGGGGATAAATCTCCAGTCAAGGTCACCGACAAAAGAAGGATTCAACTCACCAATGAAAGATTATAGAATGTGTTGCATGTTCCCAAACTTTCCATCAATATTATCTCCATGTATCAGATGAAAAATTCCGGCACTGAAAATAAATCCATATTCACACCTGATGCAATGGAAATCTATGACATGTAAACCAATTCCAGGGTTTCTACTGGTGAGGTAAATCATCAATCTAGATTGCATACATTTTCTGAATTTATTGAACCAAATTTTGCATTAATGCTTACCCATGCTGATGAAAGTAGTAGGATATGGCACGAAAGGTTTGAGAATTTAAATTTCAGATATGTTCAACAACTTAGAAATCAAGGATTGGTTGATGGTCTACCAGACATCCATTTCTCCAAAGGAATGTGTGAGGGTTGTGTTCTTGGAAAACACCCTCAAGAGAAATTCAACAAAGGAAAGACTCAGAGAGCTTCCTCTCCTTTAGATATGACCCATAGTAACCTCATGGGCCCTTTTCCACATCCATCAATAAACAAAGAAAGGTACATGTTCATTTTTTTTGATGATTTCTCAAGCTTCACATGGATTTTCTCAGGAAAAAATCAGAGGTCTTTCAACACCTCAAAGATTTCAAAGCCCTGGTTGAGACATAGTTAGGAAAGAAAATCAAAGTCCTTTGAACCAATAACGAGGGAGATTATATCAACCATGAGATCCAGAATCCTTGTTATGAGGCGGGGTTTTAGTTGCAGCACATAGTTCCATATACTCTATAGAAAAACAAAATTGTTGAGTGGAAAAACAGATCTCTAAACTATATGGCATCTTGCATGCTACATGCAAAGTCACTTCCACAGAGATGATGGACTGAAGAAATTAATTGTGAAACCTACATACAAAATATATCTCTCCATAGATATTTCAAGGATAAGACCCCCTACGAGTCTTGGAGCGGCCTCAAACCGGAAGTGACCCACTTTCACATTTTCGGTTCACGTGCATGGGCCCAGATTCCCTCTAAAAAGAGGAAGGAACTTGATCCACAGAGCACATGGTGTATTTTTGTTGGATACCTCGACGATGTGAAGGGATATAGACTCATTGATATTTCCTTAGACCAACTCATCATTGAGCATAGTGTCCAATTTTAGGAAAGTGTCTTGCATGTACCTCAGCAACCGCATGCATACACCTTTGTTCTTCCACCTGTCAGAGATGATGAGAATGCACATGTCGACTCTTCTTTAGAAGAGAGTTATGATTCAAAGGATTAAGATGATCCATATATAGAGTTAGTACAATCAGATGTAGATTCAGTGAATCCATATGTAGATGCAGAGCCAGAGAAGAGGCCCAAGTGGGCCCAAACTACTCTTCAGGATGCAGGGGATCTTGTTGGTGATCTAGTCGATACTAGGAGGAATCGATCTGATTTCTAGGAGCCTCCTCTTGAAATCACTACCACTAAACCATTGCCACCCAATAATATTTTCTTGGTTTAGTGTTCAGATCCACATTCTTATGGGGAGGCTGTTAGAAATCCCTTTCTTGAATCCTCCATGTAGGAGGAGTGAAACTCTCTCCTTAAGAACAAGACTTGGGATCTGGTTCCCCTTCCTTCTGGAAGGAACCTTGTCAGGTGTAGATGGGTGTACAAGACCAAGATCGTAGAGGATGAAAATATTAGCAGATACAAAGACAAACTTGTTTCCAAAGACTTTCACAAGGTACATGGCATTGACTATGATGAGACCTTCTCTCCAGTAGAAAATATGGAGTCCATACGTTTGGCACTTTCCATTGCGGAAACCAAGGGATGGGAAGTCTATCAGATGGATGTGAAGAATGCATTTCTTCATGACGATCTCTCTGAGGAGATATATATGGAGCAGTCCCAGGTATTTATGCAGGATTCATCTTTGGTATGTCGACTGAAGAAGTCTCTTTATGGCCTCAAGAAGGCTCCAAGGGCATGGTATGCCAAGATGGACTCCTACCTTTTGTCACATAACTTTGTACGTTGTAAAGAAGAACCGATTTTTTACACACATGAGATGGTTGATTCACTTCTACTCTTAGTTCTGTATGTTGATGATTTGTTGATCATTGATTGCTCGACTTCAGCGATTGTTGCAGTCAATAGGATTATGCATGACAGGTTCTTGATGACGGACATGGGTATGCTACACTTCTTCCTTGGACTTGAGCATTAGACATCAAACTGTCTCAAGCCAAGTATGCAAGAGATCTCCTTGAGAGATTTCACATGGAAGACTGTAATTCTTCTCTGACTCCTTTCCTATCAGAAGTTAAACTTGAGGATCGTGGAGAGACACTCCATTGGTTGAAAACACATTGTACAGACAACTAGTGGGGAGCTTGTTGTATCTCACACAATCCATACTAGACCTATCCTATGTAGTTGGCATAGTCTCTAGGTTCATGAAGGATCTGCATGAGCTACATTGAAAGGATGCAAAGCATATCCTTCGATACGTACAGGGAACCATCACCTTTGGGATTCATTATGCATCAAAATCTACATTGGATCTCATCATTTTCATTTATTATGATTGGGATGGCGATAACACTAATCACAATTCCACATATGTTACGCAGTTAGTCTTGGTTATAGGCCTATCTATTGGTCGATAAAGAAGCAGGATTATATTGCTCTATCTTCAACCAAGGAAGAGTACAGAGGTGTAGTTAACATAACCATTTAGGATATGTGGCTGCAATATTTTCTCACTGAGTTGGGAATTGAGTTTCACCGGCCGATCATCTTATGGTGTGACAACCATAGCACTCTGAATTTCTGGAGAGATCCAGTTCAGAGGCAGCAGAAGAAGCACATCGAGATCCACCTGCACTACATCTGGGACTTAGTAAGTGAGGGATCATCAACCTACATTTATTTCCTTCAATAGAACATACTGCACACATCTTCACCAAGACCCTCACTGATCAGAAGTTCCATTCTCTGTGAAGTCATCTTGGAGTGGACACAATTGCCTAGAAACTGTCAGTTCTTCTTTTTACATACATTGTACCTTGAGGGGGGGGGGGGTTCCCATGAGGTTTTCCCTCTTTCCTCATTGTATTTCATTGTATATTTTGTATTTGGGTACCTAACATGGCCTCGTTGCCGAGACCCATTCTTTATTTTCACCATAGTGATGTTCAAGGGGGGTGTTGGAGTTACTTCACACACACCTAGGATTTATTTTTCATAAGGTTTTTCCTCGTTTAATAGTCATTATTCATTCTCCTATATTTTAGGAAGACTATTCCTCTAAGGAGAATTTTCTCTTCAGTTTTCACTTCAGTCTGATCAGTTGAGTGGAGTCTAGATGCTACATTGGGATTATCACGAAGCAACATTGGGATGATTACTAGCTAATGTGCATTGTCCTTGGTATCATCACCAGACTAACGCATTACCCATGATTCTCTAATCTCCTCCTCACTTCACTTTGTTTCAGTTAGTAAACTGAAGACTGATAAACTAGTTAACTCAGCTAGGTGGCAGTTCACTCCTGTAACTTCTCGAGAGTCTACTATAGGTGGAATTTTAGTCCTGTAACTACTGGTGTGTGTCTAGATCACTCTAGACCACCACTATGGCGCATTGGATTCTCCTTTAGTGCACATTGGCTGAGTTATATAGAGTATATCATGTGTAAATTATTCATTATTCATTCAATTAATGATAATTCTTCCATTCTTTCTCTCTTGCTTCTTCTTTCTCAATCTCTCTCTGCAAATGTGTGTGCTATTTTCTAGCTAGATCTATTTTGTTCAGGTTCAACACATTTACACTGTGTTCCTATTTATTGTTTTCGGTCCCTTCACCAAGTGGGCGATTGATTTCACTACATGTCAGCTGGTTTTTTCCAAGGGCATTGCTATAACATCGTAGTAGTAGACTAATTTACTAAGTGGGTCAAAGCTATGCCAACATTTAACAATGGTGGGGAGACGATCGCCCTATTCATTTTTAACCAGATCATACCCAGGTTCGATATTCCAAAGGGGATTGTCACAGACCATGGTAGTCACTTCTAGAACAAAATGATGTCTGAATTAACATCAAAATTAGGGTTAAAGGAGGAACATTCATCACTGTATTACCCAGAAGAGAATGGTCAGGTAGAAGCTGCGAATACGTCTCTCAAGACTATTCTTCGGCCAATTCAAATTTGAATTTGATGTTGTATTTGACACTTTGGGATTATCGAACTTCAGTAAATACTGCTACTGGTTTTTCTCCTTTCCAACTCATTTACGGGATGGAGGCAGTATTTCCCATTGAATGTCAAATCCCTTCTCTTAAGTTGGTAGTGGAACTACTTCTCGACACTACACTGCTTGAGGAATGTATTTTATATCTCGAGTAGCTCAATGAACAATGTCGAGATCCAACCTTGGCTAACGAGGCTCGTAAACAATGGGTCAAGTGTTAGTATGATCGGTCCGTCTTCCCTCGGGTTTTCTCTGAAGGTGATCTTTTCCTAGTATATGACCAAGACAAAGATCCCTTGGGGGTATGCAAGTTCAAACCCATGTGGTTCAGACATTTCATTGTGAAAAAAGTCTTAGAAAAGGGTTCTTATTGTCTATTTGATTGTGAGGGTAATGCCTATTGTATCCTAGAAATGGGATCTACCTTAAGAAGTATTACGCTTAGGTCGGTCGTCTGAGTGTGACTTCTTGTATGTATGTATAGTTTTTTTATACATTCTTGTATTTTTGTTTTATGGACGTGTAGTCATTATTTTTTCTTTTTCACTATGGAAGATGTCAAGTGAATTTGAAGTCTATGTTGGGTTCGCGAATGGTGCTAGCAGACACACTCGGAGGCTTGCTTCCATAGCTTGCGTGATTTTTACACCTTATGGTCAGTTGCTGTATTTTGAAGGTATTTGTTTAGGTGAAGCAAGAGATAATGTTGTTGAGTACGGTGTAGTGATAGAATTACTACGTGATACCTTGTCACATGGTATTTCTCACCTCCAGGTTTATTTAGATGCTCAACTGGTCGTGTCCAAGTTAAATGGGGTATATCGCATTTATGACCCCACCCTTCACCGAAAATTCCTTAAGGTACGTCTCTTAGAATTATATTTTAATTATATTACTTATATTCATGTTCCTAGGATATCTAAGAAACTAACTGATACTTTGGCTAATCAAGTATTAGATTGCCATGCTTCTCACATGTAAAATTAAAACACACACATACACATGTAAATACATTTGTAAAAAAATGTTTATCCATAAGACAAAAACTATGTATATATAATATATCCCAAAAATAATGTCATGAGTACAAAGTGGGCCATAAAGCCTCAAATAGAGCCATCATACATCGCTGGTCTTAAGACCTCAATACAGAGTACAAAAATTTCCCTCGACACATGTGTGGTCCAATGCTATCTATGGTCTAGGCCTATTGGCCTTGCTATAGTGAACCATGACATTTGCAAGACGCCAAAATAACTGGACCCAAGTCCTGTCCACCCCTACTACATATTGATGTTGTTAGAAATTAATATATGTGCTCGTTTAACCATAGACAATATAACAATATTGTCACCCAACCATAGTCTGAAACCACCCCCAAGCACCTTAAACTTGACAGAGAATGATTCCGGAATAAAACCAATATCCAACCAAGGCTAATGCATCAAGCAAAAATAACCAAGACTGATCAGAAAGTCCAACCATAACAAACAGAAAGTCTGAGCCTAAACTAGGAATACAGATTGCAGTAGCTGTTGGCTGCAACTGCTCCCCAGACTTGCACACTTGCCCAGTTTCTGCAGCGCACACTTCTTCACTACTGAAATTTTGAGCTGTGTGTACAAAATGAGGTATGAATACTTGTATTTATACTGTTTTCCCGAGATGTCTCGGCCGAATTCTCATTATGGAGGCTAAATAATTAATATTAAATATTTCCTTGAGCTGACTTGTAGGCTAAATAATTAAATATTAAATATTAAATATTTCTTCTTACTTCTCAGAATATTCTATTCTCATCAGGGTTACATGTGGAGGTAAATACCTCCCGCATATACCATAATATAAACAATCCCTCCTAGCTAGGGAGGTATTGAAGGCAATGGTCTTGAGAAAAAACATACCATTCAACTGGTAGCACCATCATAGCCATACAGGCTATCTCATGATTAGATCATGAGCACCATTATCACTATCATATGATAACATCAACTACATCATCTCTAGAAGCCATACTCCATCTGAGTAATCAGGCATGATGCTGAATAAGTCACTCACTCCACAAAGTGATACAAGGACCATTCTTCTAATCCAAACATGCCCTAGAAGAATGATTGTCCCAATAGAGCTAAAAACTATGCCATGAACTACAGAGACTATTCCTATACGAATGTCAATCTATGATCATTTTCTAATCAGGTCATAGAGATCTGTCTCAACATATATGACTTAGAAAATATCAACACAACTGATAGTCTACATGGTAATAAAAACAATGTCATTCAATAGAACACAACTATGTCTATCCATAGTAGTACACACCTGCAATCTAGTGGTACACTACCACACTAGGTAGCACACATCTACTTAATTAGTGACACATAGCCACAACCAGTGGAACACATACACCATAGTAGCATACATTATTTTCCAGAGACATACAATCTCCATAGTAATCATATCATTTGTTATCAACTTGCACAGAAAAACAATATCATGATATAAACTAAGTCATCTAGGCCATTCTTCCACTCACATCTCTGAGATCTGGAAGAACATCTTCCCTCAGAAGGTAAAAAATCACCCATGAGATATCTAGAATATTCTTCTAAAGCATAGAAGAATACCTCTCCTGATTTCTGAGCCTGGACCATTCACCTAACTAGGCCATTCCTTCGACACTAAATGATCTAGGAGGCTCCCCAGGTCCAAAAAATGCTCAAAAATGAAAGTTCTTGGAATTGAATGAAACCAATTCCATTATGACCATCTTGTCGCGATGATTCCGACCATATATTTACTTTCTCAAGTGGATGACGTATGCGAGATTTATCGCACTCTGATCAGATTCTCAAATAGAAAAAAGTCAATAGTCAACTGGCAAAAAGTTAATGATGACGTCAAAATGACATCATCATGTTGATATAGCATGGAGACAAGTGGCAGAACAATAACAATTTGACTGGGTAGAGGGAAGATCCACTCAAATGTTGACAAGTGACAATTTTTGGGTGAATGAAGAGGTGCCACGTGGCCCATACGTGGGCTGCCAAGTGGCACCCTATCATTGGATGGTTGGTTAAAAATGTTATGGAGCTCATGGGATTCGACCCCGCAACCTGTTGGTAGGGAAAGTCTTATGGAAAATTCATATTCCAATGCTCCAACCATGGGACTTGTTTATACAAGCTATTATTTAAAGTGGAGTGGCGGTCAGAGAAGAGGTGGAAAGAGCTAGGGCTAGTCCCCATCCCACGGTCCTATCACTTAATACGCCCACAAGTCCATGTGTCGGGAGATAAAAAGTATGGAGGGCCGATCGGTGGGGGCTTATCCTCCCAATCAAATCCTGGTCACATGATATCCGCCCACAATCTAGGAGCTAGAACCGGTTAAGGGCCAGTGCGTAGCCCTTTTGGATGGCGCTTGGCCATATGTAACTCATATGCCCACTTCAAAGGGCCACGTGCCAACCATTTTTTGGCTACTTTGTAATTTTGTTACAGAAGTGGTTTTTCTTTACTATAGTTTTTCCCAAATTGGGCATTTTTGAGATTTTTTTGGCCATTTGAAGGCAGATTTGATCCCAAAAAGAGGCCAGATCTTCAGGGGAAGTTGGGATTCTATTGTGGAGCCTAAAAAATATGTAAACCAAGCCTTTTGAGATGGATATGGTACTTTTATGATCCAGGGATTTTGAGGAGCAACGTGTGTAATTTTCCCATTTCTCATGTTTTGAGGGGCATTGATTCATGGTTTGAGAGGAGGTTTTTGAGGCATGTATGTATCTGAACTAGGAGGTCTTGTACAACAGATCATAAGCCTTTTGTAACAGAAAAGATCCATGGTAAAGATAACTTGAGCATTTTAAGAGAAATAAAGAGGTCCTCCACTTGGAAGCGGGCCTGGAGATGTAGTCAAAGATTGGTGAACCCCATTAAGAAGTTGTTGTATCTACTTCTCTTTCTTGTTTTGTGGTTATCTTCTCTTATTTGTAGCAAGATTTATGATGACTGAATTATTTAATCATTTATGAGAATCAATTAAATGTCATAATTTTTATTCCACAACAATTCATAGAGTTTATGTATTTCACATTCTTATCGATCCGATGCATAAAGTACATAAACTCAACTTGCAGTTTTGTCAGTAAAACCTCTCATTTTTGGATCAAGTTTTAGGTATGAGAGCATTTGGTTTTGAAGGTTTGACAGGAATTGCAAGCATTGGATGCTCACTAGAGACAAACTAAAGCGAGGAGAAGGCCAACTTGAGGATTTTAATCCAACGATTCAAAGGAGACCTCATAAACAAGATATGTCTTCACCGAGGAAGCTAGGTCCTTATGCGTCTGAGGACGATTTCTTCAAGGATTTTCAATTGATGAAATTCATGGTAGAGGAAATTTACTATGAAAGAGGACAATGAAGAATTCCAAAGGTTGAAGAAGGTGAATCTTCCGAAAGATAAGAAGGAAGAGTTGTAGGTGGTGTACCTTCAGAACCTTCTTCCCCTTCATCCTCGTCATCTACAAGTGAAGCAAGTGTACATTCCTCCAAGGATAAGAAACATAAAAAAACTCATCATTTTTTTGATATGCCTTTATTAAATCTTGATATAAAGTTTAATTTACTCACTTATGATGGTGAATTAGATGCAAAAAAGCTAGATAATTGGGTTAGACAACTTGAAGTCTATTGCAAGATACAAAGGATTTTTGATGATGAAACAAATATCCAACTTTCAAGTCTCAAATTGGGAGGCAAAACTCTCATAGGGTGGGAAAGAAAAACTAAGTATGATCTCAAGAAAAATGGTAAAACATTCTCTTCCTGGAATGATTTTATCACTGCATTGAAGAAACAATTTTATCCATTAACAAAGTTTAAGGAAAGCTAAGAATCAAAGTGTACAAGATTATACTCAAACATTTCGTAAGAAAGCATTAAATTTGGGTATTCATTTATATACACAAGAGACACTCCTAAAATATATTGGTGGTTTACATTCTTATCTCAAGCACACTATTATTATGTTAAATCCTTCTAACTTTGATGAAGTATGTTTACAATCCATTCACATTGAATCAAGTGAAGGGAATGTTGGTGATAGTGTTTCTACAGATACTTGGCAAGGAAAGGATTCAGGGAAAATAAAAGAGAAAGAGAAGAAGATGGCCACAACAAGAAAGCAGAAGCCTACGTCCAAGCATTGCAAGAAGGTAGGCCATGATGAAGATCATTGTTGGATCTTACATCCTGAGTTGAATCCAAGGAGGTATACCAATCAAGGGAGAGAGAATACCACAGTTGCAACAGTTCAAGTGGATCTGGGATCAAACTACGGTGATGAGAGAGAAATTGTAGCTATGGGAATCCGAGGTATAAATTATGTTGCAAGTACTAGCTCTTCTAATTCAGATGTTGTAAATGATGAGTGTAAAAAGGGTGAACTTTTCCACATAAGGGTCATAATAAATAATGTTAAAATTGATACTCTTGTAGACAGTGGATCACAAGCCAATTTAATCAGTGAAGAGGTTGTAAATAATTTGGGACTTGAAACTAAGCCACATCCTAGTCCATATCCATTGGGATGGATATGTGGTGATAATAATTTGCAAGTAACCAAGCAAGGTAAAATTAAGTTTGCGATCACTTCTAATTATGTTGATGAAGTAGAGCTTGATATAGTGCCACTAGACATATGTGGAATTGTCCTGGGAAGCCCATACCTTTATGATAGAAAATCCATATTCTAAAGGGAGGAAAATAAATATTGTATAAAGAAATATGGGAAAGAGTACATTGTTCGTGCCCATCACATAAAAAATGACATATCTTTTGAAACTATAGGGCAGTTAAAAAGAATGGTAAATGCAAGAAATTTTTTAACACTTATGTCTATAACAAATCAGGAAGTTAGTGACGCTAAACATGAGATGGTTCAATATGTTTCTAACAATCATGAAGTGTCACAAGAAGTACAACATGAGGTTCAACTGCATACTTTGGTTAATGTTCCTTTTCAGAAGGGGAAGCATGTTTTTTCATTCTCATTCGCATATTCAGTATTGTTGTTTAGTTTGCTTCTATTCAGTGGTGTATGGCTACTAAATGCGACAAAGAATGTAGATGATTGTGCAATAAATGGGATGATTACTTTGATAAACAATGTTATCTCAGTTTTTATGTTTGTTGTGATTAGTCAGGTGATCATTGTCCCAACAAAAAGGATGGATGATACAGGACAAGTGGGGAGGAAGTAGCCTCACTTCTTACCTGAGTAAAACCAGACTTTTGGTGGTCCAAAAGATTCCAAGGAATGATCCAAGAGGCTCCCCAGGTCCAGAAAATGCTCAAAAATGAAAGTTCTCGGAGTTTAATGAAACCAATTCCATTGCAATCGACTCATTGTGTTTATTCCAACCATATATTTACTTTCTCAAATGAACGTTCTATGCGAGAGTTATCACACTCTGATTAGATTCTCAAACATGCAAAATGTCAATAGTCAACTGGAAAAAAGTCAATGATGATGTCAGAATGACATCATCATGTTGACATAGCATGGAGACATGTGGAAAAACAACAACAGTTTTACTGGGCAGAGGGAAGATCCACTCAGATGTTGACAAGTGGCACTTTTTGGGCGAATGAAGAGGTGCCACATGGCCCACATGTGGGTTCCCACGTGGCACCCTATCATTGGATGGTTGGTTAAAAATTTTATGGAGCTCATGGGATTTGACCTCGCGACTTGTTGGTATGAGAAAGTCTTATGGACATGTCATATCCCAATGTGCCAACCATGGGACTTGTTTATACAATCCCACCATATATTATTTAAAGTGGAGTGGCGCTCAAAGAAGAGGCGGAAAGGGTCGGGGCTAGTCCCCAACCCATAGTCCTATCACTTAATATGCCCACCAGTCCATGCACCTGGAGCTAACAAGTATGGAGGGCCGATCGACGGTGGCTTATCCACCCGATCGGACCTTGGTCACATGATATCTGCCCACAATCCAGGAGCTAGAACCGGTTAAGGGCCAGCGTGCAACCCTTTGGGCTGGTGCTTGGCCATATGTAACTCATATGACCATTTCAAAGGGGTGTGCGCAAACCATTTGGGGGATACTCTATAATTTTGTTACATAAGTGGTTTTTTTTACTATAGTTTTGCCCAAATTGGGCATTTTTTAGGATGCTTTGGCCATTTGAACGGGGATTTGATCCCAAAAAGAGGCCAGATCTTCAGCGAAAGTTGGGCTTCTATTGTGGAGCCTGAAAACTATATAAACAAATAATTTCGAGATGGAGAGGGTACTTTTACGATTAAGGTATTTTGAGGAGAAACTTGTGTAATTTTCCCATTTCTCATGTTTTGAGGAGCATTGAGTCACGTTTTGAGAGGAGGTTGTTCATGCATGTATGTATCTGAACAAGGAGGTCTTGTACAACAGATCAAAAGTCTTTTGTAACAAAAAAGAGCCATGGTAAAGAGAACTTGAGCATTTGAATAGCAATAAAGAGGTCCTCCACTTGGAAGTGGGCCCAAAAACGTAGCCAAAGATTGGTGAACTCTGTTAACGAGTTCTTGTGTCTACTTCTCTTTCTTGTTTTGTGGTTATCTTCTCTTATTTGCAGCAAGATTTATGATGATTGAACTCTTTAATCATTTATGAGCATCAAATAAATGTCATAATTTTTATTCCACAACAATTCATAGAGTTTATGTATTTCACATTCTTATCGATCTGATGCATAAAGTACATAAACTTAACTTGCAGTTTTGTCAGTGAAACCTCTCATTTTTGGACCATTAAACAAAGTGAAACCTGGAGAGAATGAGTCTGCCCTAGGGAATGCTTGTCCCTGATTGATGAAACTAGACAATTCACCTAACTGGGCCATTCCTCCAACACTAAACAAAGTGCAACTTGGAGAGAATGAGTCTGCCCTAGGGAATGGCTGTCCAGACCATTTCCTAAGGAAATGACTTTCCTGCACCAACCTCTAAAACAAACCATTCTTCAAAACTACTCACAACAGTGAACTTCTAAAGAATGATTTTCCGATGAGGCAAACCATTCTACTTGACCACTACTGAGAGTGAATGTCAAGAAGAAAGATTGTCCTAGACCATTCCCCCACACTAGCCACGAGGGGAATCACTATCTATGGTACATCAACAATCTATAGAACCATTTTCATTATGAAAATGACCGTCCGATCTGGACCATTTTCTGAACTAGAAAATGCATGTCCGTCAGAAATCTCAAACCACTTTCCAAACTGCAAAGGAACTGCTCATTCTGGACCATTTTTCGAACTGAAAAATGACTGTCCATAAATCAATAACACATCAGTGCTCCCTCCCAACCTGGGAGTCATCTCTTCTCTTTTCAATAAGGAAGTTGTCTCCACGATCTCCAACTTGTTTCTTGAGTATGCAAAATTTTTGATCTTGGAGAGAGGCTTTACCAAAATATATGCTTATCTACTCATCTGTGGAGATATATTGGAGAACCACTTTTGTTTTCTGGACCTCATCATGGAGAATGTAATGCTTGATCTCAATGTACTTCGGTCTTTCTGGAACACTGGTTTTCTCTGAAGGATTCATATAACTCTTGATCATTACAGTATATCATGGTTGGATTCATCTCTTTTGTTTCCTGCTAGCTCATCACATCGTGGCAAGGCTCAAACTGGAACATATCCAAGTGGCACTTCTTCTGTCATCACGAGAGTTTGTCATGGATTAGAAATTCATCATTCTGGACTTCTAAGTAACCATTATGATACAATATCTCTATTATAGAAAGTTTTCACCATGCTTCTACTGTTCGTTGGAGGATCTTCACCAAGTTGTCTTATTTCATCTGCATACAAGAGTCTCTTTTTGCTATACCTCAAAAACTTGAGGTTTATCTACATATGTGTTGGGCCCGAGATATGATCACTTTTATGACGATTATTATACACTTTTACAGCATGTACATATGTGTTTTTCATCTTTTGAAGGAGCTTTTTGAAGAATTTTATGTTAAAACAGTATGATCAACATAAGGTACATATGATTCATGTTTAATGATTGTATCGAGTATAATTCATCATGTTTTTACATTTCCAAGGATCTGATTCACATTTTTGATGTTAAAGGGCGAAAACACACCATGTTTATGCTTCTAGCACTTGATTTGACACTCCTTCCAGCACTCGTTCCGATACTTGATCCGACACTCTGTTTAGCACTGCGTATTGCAAAAAAATGGAGGGTGACTTGGCGTTTATGGTATTGGAGGCTAGTGACTTGGCATCATTTATTGTAATTTGTTGAATTTAGAAGTGGTTTGACCCTCCTGTGGTTGAGCACTTGGTCTGTAAACATTATAAATACCATCGAGGTGGTCAGACATAAGTTAAGCATCAGATACATTAGTGTGATAGGGACAAATATGTTTTTACTCTATTTTGAGTTTTTACATTAGCAGATTATACCAGAACTGCGTTTTTTGAGTTTTTATGGTGAATTCATCTTGTTGAGAGCGTGGTGTGATTTTATAAAGTGACCATGACTTGTTGGGGGGGGCACCAACAGTCTGGTAACTATCTTTGTGTTGTTCATGCATTTTATTGTTTAATTGTTCTCTTTATTTTTCTGTACATGCATATTTTTATTGTGTTAATTAGTTTGTTGTAGTTTAATTGTGTTGATTCTCTTTTGTAGGTTAGAATGATGAGATGTGTTAACATGTATTGATATTGTAGATTAGGAACGGATTTGCAAATCCCTAGACTAACCCCATGTGCAATTAGATATTAGATTATGCCTTCTTTTATGATTTTATAGTCAAGTTTAAAACACAGTTTTAATTAGACTAGAACAAAGTTTTTATTTGGGTTCTCTTCGACAAGGATTTGATGGATGGATAGAGTTAATTCCAGTTTTTTATTATAGCTTAATTATCTCATTTTTATATCGACCTTGTTTAATTAGTTGTTGGTTAATATAATTGTTAGTTTAGTTTTTAATGTCATGTTTTAATTTCTGTTTTCAAGCACTTTCTTATTGTAGTTTGAATTTTGAATTGTTTGAATAGATGTAGCATAGTTTCATTTATGTAATTTCCTTTCCTATAATTAAATTGCATTTATATTTTTTAGTTAATGGTTGAATCTAGTTTTGCTTATGTAGTATAGAAGTATAATGACGATCTCGTTATGTTGTTGGTGTTTTATACATGAATATGCAGGGTATCTAAAATTCTTTTTGTCATGGATCAACTCTCTTTGGATTGTTTAATCCATACCTTTCACTTCGCTATTGACATTAGTGTTCATCTTATACCACTTGAATTATCCTTTATTGTCAAGTGTCATCGAGATATCATACGACACCAGAGACATTCACACAACCACCAACATTATGTTTGAGTTTTCATAGATTTAAAATATAGTTTTCTTGCTTTCATTGATTAAGAAATAGTTTTCTTGCTTTCATAGATTAAAAGAATGGTTTGTTGTTATCATAGATCATAAGATATATTTTCTTTCTTTCATAGTTTAAAAAGATAGTTTTATTGTTGTTGTAGGGTAGATAGTCTTTTCTTTGATAGATTAGATAGTAGCTTGCTTATTATAGGTTCAAGACTAGTTGTTAGTTTTTCTTGCTTTCAATAAAATAGATTTCCCTTCATGAATTAGAAATAGTTTTGAATTAAGAAATTAGTCCACTTGCCTCTTAGGCTAGATAGTTATTCAATGAGAAGTTTTAATTTGATTGCTTGCAGTAGTTAGTTGTCTATTTGGTTTAGTAGGTTAGTTAGTTGTCTTTGCTTACTTGTCTATTGCTTTAGTAGGTTAGATAGTTGTCTCTTCTTACTTGTTTCCTTGCTTTAGTAGGTTAGTTAGGTGTCTTTGCTTGCTTTTTTATTTATTTATTTTCATAGGGTAGTTACTCATTGAATATAGGTTGGCAAGTTAAAAGAAGTTTTCTTTTGTCATTTGCTTATTGATATGATTAGATAGTTGCTTTTGCTTATTGTTATGAACTAGTTTTCTTTAAGTAGGGTTTTTACTTGTTTTCTTAGAACTATCCATCGATCCTTGGCCCAAAAGTACTTAGGTTACCTAGTTTCAAGTTGCTTAGTAGGGTTTGCTCATTAGATAGTTTTGCTTGAGTAGATTAGCCTTAGATAGCTACCTTCATTAATTAGGATATACTCCTACCAACCCTTCTACCTTTGGCATATATTTTTCTACAACTCTAAGTTTACTTACCCCGGGTTGACAATTTAATTGAGGGTTTTTACTGTGTTCTTAATGCATATAGAACACCCATCATTTTTGGCATCGTTGTTGGGGAGTTGTCTTAAGGTAAGAAGTAGTTAGGAAATAGATCATCCTTAGACCTTAGCATTATCTTGGTGGCGGGGGAGCTTTAAGATGAGAGGTAGGAACCTGCGCATATGCTATAGTAGGTTCCCCCAAACCCAATAGTAGTTTTTCTTTTTTGTTTTTGTTCATGAATAAACCTAGAAACCAAATGGTAGCTTTTTCTTTTGTTTTTTCTTTCTTTCGTGAATAGGCCTAGAAAACCACAAGGTAGATACATTAAATGATAATCAGACCTTTCAACCAAGGTTCCTTCCAATTTCTTTGGGGAAAGGAACGTTCCTCTTATAAAATCCGTAGACCGATACCGAAAAATAGGAGCTAGCTCAACACAAAGAGATAAAATAGTCTATGAAGAGACTAACACAGGGAGCACTATAGAACAAGAAATTGAAGCATCAATCATATTAGGAAAGGAGGCAAGACCACTCAAGTCTTTCACAGAACCAAACAATACAACCTTTGCTTTTACACCACCACCAGGGGACCCTAATTTTAAGTACATCATAGACCCGGAATAGGTGAATCTTTTGTTTGGTATTTCAGCCAATGTAATCCTCTCTCAAATTGACACAGAAACTTTGGCACCAATAGTCTCAACCGAATCGAGTAGAGTCCCATACATCCAATCTGTAGGAAGACCTTTCCATCAAAGGGAAACCTTGTTTTCTTCAAAGATAAAACCACCCAGGTACTCCCTTTTTGGAAACGAAGCCAATATGGATGATCAGGAAGACCATAACAATGTAAGACACGGGGAGGAAGAAGAAACTAGAAACCAAACCGAAACTACCTTTGGGTTTCTGATTTTAGACACCACTCCAAACGTCAACATGAAGAATATTCCTCTCTCAACACTGCCTACCTTTTACAGTAAAAGAAGTGAAGATCCAAATACCTTCCTATTTGAATTTGACATCTTGTGTAGGAGCTACAACTACATACAAGATGCCCAGAAACTAAAACTCTTTCCTGCCACCCTCAAAGACTCTACACTAAGATGGTTCATGGGGTTGGGAGAATCCATTATCAGGTCTTGGGAAGCCATGAAAGGCATCTTTCTTAAGAAGTACCAAGACTACTGCAAGACCAAAGAGTCTGGTAATGACATCTTTAAAATCCAACAATTAGAAGACAAGACCCTCGAAGATTATATGGAAAGATTTGGTTATATCTCCCAGAAGTCAAAATACCATGCCCTTCCAGATGATGCAATTAGGGCTCTTTTCCTTAAGAGAATTTCAAAAGAATATCTAGATATGCTTAACCTAATGGAATCAAGTGACATCTCTCATAAACCATTCGCTGAAATATGTGAAATGTGTAAAAATTACTCAAGGAGTAGAGCCAAAACATGAAAGAATGTTTGAGACCCTTACAACAGAAACTTAAAACAAATTAGTTCAGGTGGTATCACAAGAGAAGAGATAGGGAACCTCTTAGAGAACTTCAAGACATATATATTAAGCACAATAGGTTCCCAGTTGGACACCCTAANACAGGAGGAGGAAAATACAACAATGAGCATATATTGCCCAACATGAAGGAGGAAGAATTCCTCAAGTGAATGCCCATTAGATAACATTTCAGTTTGTGGCTTCTGTACAAAAGACCATGTGACTAAAAAATGTCCATCATTGCCTGATTTATTAGCCATATATAGGAGTGGAGATCCCGGGGAGTCTTCTTATGCACCTAGGAGGCCATGGTAGCCTAGGAATCAACCCACATACTCAGATCTATAGTCTCAAGTTACACCCTATTATCAACAACAAAAGTGGAACTCACCAGGTTGGAAAAACTAGTCTACTCAGTACCAACATCCTTGGATTCAAGGATGGAGGGGAAGACACAACCAAGGAAACCCTCAAGCTCCACCTATCCATATGTCCAACCATCCTTATCCTCAGTTCCCACTGAGCACTCCGCAGCTTTTGTCAGGATTTGTTCCACCACCTTTACCTCCTATTCCACAACAACAACCTCTACAATATCAAAATGGAAGATCCCTGAGAACGACACTATTACCGGCACAACCAATGCCAGATTCTAATAATAATCCCCCTCAACCTCTTCACAATGTTGAGATGTAGGCTTTCTCGACATATGTCATTACTCTTGTTCCATTACAGGAAATTCAACTAAGATCAGGAAAATTTCTAGATAGGTAGACACCTTCAGTGGTCATCCAGGAAGAAGAAGAAGAAACCACTAAACAACCCACGAATGACACTAGGTGGGAAGATTTTATTATCCTGAAGAACCAAGAACCCAAGATTCCCCAAAATTAACCTTCACAAATTATGAAGGTCCCTTCTTATCCAAACCGATTGGTAATCGAGAAACCTACCACCCGACCAAAATTTGACATTTTAAATGAATTGAAAAATATTTGTGTCAAGATTCCTCTGCTTTAGGCCATTAAAGACATTCCAATTCATAGTAAGGTAGTCAAATAATTGTGTATCGAGAAGCCAGGTAGGAAGCAAAAGGATCCCCGTATAGTACACTTGATAGGAGGACTTTTCAAATACATATCAGAGTAGCCAAAACTAGCAAAATATGGGAATCCAGGAAACCCCGTAGTGACCATAACCATTAATGAGGTCTCCATTGGAAACACTCTCATAGACCTAGGGGAAGCCATCAATGTTATGACTGCTATTACCTTGGAACAATTACAAATACAGCCTCTTCTTCGACCTACCCCAACCATTTTGGAATTAACAGATAAGACTAGGGTTATACCTGAAGGAATTTTATATGATATCATGGTTACTTTATCCTCATGGGAGTACCCCATAGATTTTATTATTATTCATTCAAAGGATCCTACCAAAGGCCATCCCGTTATTTTGGGAAGACCTTGGTTAGCCATAACCAATGCATTTATTGGCTGTAGAGAAGGAGAAATGACCATCTCAAATGGTCTCTCTATCCATAAGCTCACCATTTACCCTCTAGCTCAACCTATTATAGAGAACCTATGGTGGCTTGAATTTCCATATGAGAATGAGAACTGGGAAGAACCCGTATTTCCAAGTGACCATGCATGGGTACTTCAGGAGAACACAACAGAAAATGTGCTAAACCAGTTTATTTCTGCTATCACATGTGTGGATTTTCCACAGTCTTTTCCCCAATTTGAATACATGTTTGGGGAAGAATTTCAAGAACAATTAGACCCATCCATTTTGTCTTTGAAATCTTTTATTTTTGATATTGATGAGTCTTCCATGTCTTATACTATGCCCTACGATATTAGTCCATGAAACGTTTTACATATAAACTCCGGGCTGGATGCAGACCAACAAAAACAGTTAGTAGATATCCTTAAAGAAAAATCAGGAGCATTTGTCTGGGAATACACTAACATGAAGCGTATACACCTCGACACATGAATCCATCATATATATACCCAGGGGGAAGTAACACCTGTTAGGAAACCCCAAAGAAGGATGAACCCAACTCTTAAAGATATAGTCAAGGACAAGATCCAAAAGTTGTTAAATGTCAGATTTATCTATCCCATCTCTGACATCAAGTGGGTATCCCTGCTTGTAGTGGTTCCAAAGAAAGTGACCGGGAAATGGAGAATTTGTGTTGATTTCTGGGAACTCAACAAAGCCACTCTGAAAGACTACTTTCCTCTTCCTTTCATTGACCAAGTTCTAGATACCTTGTCTGTAAAGAAGTATTTCTCCTTTCTAGATGGGTACAGTGGGTACAATTATATTCTTGTAGCACCCGAGGACCAGGACAAGACTACCTTTACTTGTCCTTGGGGCACCTATGCCTATAGGGTCTTACCATTCAGATTGTGTAATGTTTCTGCCACTTTTCAACGAGTAGTATTAGGGATATTTTCCGATCTTATTCATGATTGTGTGGAGGTCTACATGGATGACTTCACAGTCTATGGCAACACTTACCAGGAATCCTTAGACAACTTAGAAAAAATCCTCATCAGATTCTAGGAAATGAACCTATCTCTAAGTCATGAAAAATGAAAAATGTTGTTAACTGAAGGAGTAGTTCTAGGACATCATGTTTCATCTGAAGGGATAAAAGTCGATCCTGCAAAAATTAAGGTCATCGTCAGACTTCCACCCCCCAAGACTTAGAAAGAGGTGAGAATATTTCTTGGACATGCTGGATACTACCAACGGTTTATTGAAAATTTTACAAAGATTTTTGCACCTATGTTTGGATTATTAATAAAATATGTTGATTTTGTTTGGACTGAGCAGTGTCAAACTGCCTTCAAGACCCTGAAAGCTAAGTTGTTTGTGGAACCAATTCTTAGAGGGCCCAATTGGACTCTCCCATTTCATATATCCATTGATGCCTCTGACACCGCAATAGGAGGGGTATTAGGGTATAAAGAGGACCAACAATCCTATGCCATTTATTTTGTGAGCAAGAACTTGTCCCTTGCCGAGTTAAACTATACGGCTACTAAGAAAGAGTTCTTGGTAGTCGTTCATGCTATTAACACATTTCATCATTACATTACAGGTTGTGAAGTATTTGTACACACCAATCATTCCGCCATTAGGTTCCTCATGAATAAAGCTATAACTAATGGCTATGTGACCAAGTGTCTTTTGTTATTGCAAGAATTTAACATCACTATGCTTGACCGACCTGGAAAGGATAATGTGGTAGCTGAATTTCCTTCCCGAATAAAAAATGAGGATGATGATATATCGGTAGATGATAGTTTCCCAGATGAAAACCTCTTTTCCCTTTCTGTCAATACCCATGGTTTGTGGATATGGAAAACTATCTGGCCACTAGGAAATTACCGTCTCATTTGTCACCTCATGAAAAGAGGAAAATTATTACACAAAGTGCTAATTACTCTTGGGTTGGTCATGATATTTTTCCAACAGGTCCTGATTTGATTATTCGTAGATGTGTCTGAGAGGACAAGGTACTTGAAATACTATGAATTTTTCATGATGGACCATGTGGTGGCCATTTTTTCTGACAAAATTACAACATATAAGGTGTTACATTCGGGTTACTATTGGCCTAGCATTTTCAAAGATGCTTCCAAATATGTTAGAAGTTGTGATAGTTTCCAAAGGATAGGAAGACCTATGTCAGCTGACGAAATGCCTTTGTGTGCCCAAGTTATGATAGAACCCTTTGAAAAATGGGCCCTTGACTTTGTAGGACCAATTTCACTCATGTCCCATAGGAAGAACTATATTTTCATTTCTACGGACTATGTCACCAAATGGGTAGAGGAAAAATCCCTATTCAGGGCTACAGAGAAGTATTTTGTCAAATTTATCTATGAAGACATATTTACCCTCTTCGGTGTCCCTCATGAAATTGTTACTGACCAAGGAACTCAATTAACTTCCAAGCTGATGAAAGAGCTAATAGATAAATATGGCATTAAACATTGTAAATATTCTCCATACCACCCGCAAGCCAATGGTCAAGTAGAATCTACAAACAAATTTCTGGAAGCCATCTTGACCAAGATTGTTCAATTACATCACCAATATTGGGATGATAGACCTCTAGAGGCTTTGTGGGCATACCAGACCACCTGGAGGAATACCACTGGGCACACTCCTTATGAGATAGTGTACGGGAAACAAATACTTTTACCTATAGAATTCCAAGTAAGGAACTTCCATATTGTTGCAGAATTAGGATTGAACCTAGATGAGGCTCAGAAGCAACGAGCCCTACAATTGAATGAGTTGGATGAAATAAGGAAAGATGCCATCAAATGGACAATATTAATCCAAAACCAGAGGAGCAAGTGGCATGACAAGTTTATTAAGAAGAAACACTTCCAGCATGGTGATTGGGCCCTATTGTTTGATTCTCGATTCAAAACCTTCAAAGGAAAACTTACCACCTGTTGGTTGGGCCCTTACGAGGTAGACACTGTATATGACAATGGAGTTGTAAAAATTAAAGCAATTGATGATGGACAAGTCTCCTTTGTGGTAAATGGACACCGACTTAAATTTTACTATAAGCCGATTTCCAGAGAAGATTTTATAAAGGTCATGTCAACTGACAAGGCATTGGCCTTAGTAGAAGGGAAAGTCCCCCCTTGTTCTTGAATTTTTTTATGAATTTCCTACTGTATATATGTAAATAGTTTTTGAATTTTGTTAATAAGGAAATTCTAGAGATTTCTGTAAGTATTTATTTCACTAGGAGTACACAATTTCAAGGATCTTTCTTCAAAATATTGTTATACTTGAATTGTGTGTCTATTAAAGAATCAAATGAATATTGACTTACTGTAATTAGCCATATTTTTGCAAAAAATATCATTTTTAGGCATTCTAAAGAAGTTTATCTTGAAACTCTTCACCACTATATAAGGAACCATAACTATCAATCCTAGAGGTCTCTCATACAGTTTTTCCAAGAAACCTGAGTAAGTGAGTCAAGTGTCTTTATCAAAGAGTAACAAGGAGGTCTAATTAGCGGTTAGTCATGGAAACATCACAATAACTACAATGGAAGAAAGTAAGTTGAGCATAGAGATACCTTTCTATTCTTTCTCAATGGTACCATCCACTACACACTAAATAGCTTGATTATATCATATCTTTAGATAGGCCACGTCCGCTTAAGTACCCCTTACATCAGGACAATCACTAAGAAATATAGCGGAAAGTCATCCTCTAACATAAATACCATCCCAATTGAAAAAAAAAGAGAAAGAAAAATTTGTTTTCAGAGTTGTTCCCACATCTTCTTGCATAAGCAATCTTATACTAAAATCTTAAGGGATGGAGGGCCAGTCTCTGAGGGTTTAAGAGGCTAACCCGTCGGGATACTGAACAGGTCTACTGGCAACGGGTATCGGCCTGTGGTATGACTAGGTAAACCCGTCGGAGTACTGAATAGGCTTGCTGGCAGTGGGTACCGGCTTGTGGTATCACTAGGTAAACCCATCAGAGTACTGAACAGGCTTGCTGGTAGCAGGGCATTCTACCTAGCGAGGATGGTAATATGACAAAAATAAATAATAAATTTAAAATTGTCCTGATGTACGACATTACTTGCAGACAAAGATGACATGAAGTATGTGTGGTTAAGCTAAGCTTAATGAACTCCATAAACTTGCCATTGGAAAATAAATCTAAGACTATCTTGAAACTCTCTTGCCTACCTCTTCTTATCTATATATAGGATCTCTTATCCTATAGGTGGGGCCATCTTCTAACCGTCTCGTTAGACCAATCTATGAAATTTATTTCTACACTTGACATACTATAAATCTTTGGCTATTGGGGGATACTGACTGGTTTCCTATACTTTTGATTGTGAGGTGTCACAATACTTAGGTGTGGGGGAGGGGTTCATGAGTTGACAAATGATCATCGCCTAGAGAAATAGATCTTTGAAAGAATTTTTGTATTATTTCTATAATACCGGATATTGCATTAATAGTCATATTATGTTTGAAATGCTTAACTCCCGTGTGCTATAAATTACTAAACACATATTTAACAGACCACTCTTTATCGGTTTATCTTTCATTACAAGTTGTGCATTATAGGATTGGAAATACATGTTTTTACTTGCTATAACCTATTCATTGTAGGTTTGACATTATATATCATATGTAGGAGGGTTGAGTGAGCATGACGACAAAATCAACGACAAGGGAACATTCTGCCTCTGCTCATTTACCACTGTGATTGTCAAAAACACTTCAAATTTGCAGGCTATCCATTACAAGAAGTGAAAATGTATTTAACAAAAAGGTATTGGATGAAGTACAGTATGAGGTGCCATATGAAATGTTGTATGAGGTGTCGAACGAAGTGCCATGTGAATTACAGACCAATAACTTTCCTAGATTCCAGGTAACCAGAACTCAATTACATTCAATTGAATTAGTTGCAGACATTGACTGTAGATGCTCCATATGTTTATGATCAAATTTCCAAGTCAAAAGACTTGGACATTGATCTAACCATGCATCATTACATTGCCCCAAAATGAGCCATCGAATTCGAAATATCCACACATGGCAGCTCACGCGCATATGTGTGCAACATACTCCACCATAAGTGCATTCAAAATCGGGTTGGGTACTCTATTATCTCAATTCGCCCTTACCATTTTCTCTGCCTTGCATTAAGGAATCACACTGAACCTCTGCTAATTCATCCCCTATTCAAATCGTGCTCAGACCGTGCCCAATTCGTGCCATCTCTTGGCCTGTTTGCACCCTTTCTTGGTTAATTTCACCTCTGTCACAATGACCAGGAGATATGAACCTTCCTCCTATGTAGACTTGTTTGCCATTCCCAAATTTTCATAGTGCAGAGAAGTGTTTTTGCGCGCAGTCTAGGGGCCATTTATTTCTAGCTTACAGGGCCACGATGATGGTCTCTCCATGCAATTTGCAGTCAATTTCAATGGTAAGACAACACATGTAGGGTATATTACCTTTGAAGTTTTAGAAGAGTCCATTGCTGCAGCTACAAGGCTCCCAAGGATGGGAGATAGATGGCTCAAAAACCACCAATTGTCGCGCTCAAGTTATAACAGAGTGTTTAAGCCCAAATTTGAGAGCATTTAAGGAGAAAAAGGGTATGATAAGGAGTGGATAAAGGAGGAATTGATCAATCCCCTCATTGTCATCACAAGGTTAATTACATGTGAAGGTAGATACTCCACCTTAAAAGCTTGTCATTTCAGATTGTTGGCTCATTTTCTATTCAACAAACCTTTGAAATTCCCCTTCTATTTTCTCAAAAGCTTGGAGAAGATGTCCTCTCAAGTGAGGAATAATGTGACTAACCCCCACAATAGTCTCTTCCACCATGGCTTGATCAAACTCCTCGTTCTTTTTGAACTAGAGAAACAGGGGAAAAATTGGGATGCCTTTATCTACCAATTTGCAAACCCTCACTTGACAATTAAGACCAACAAAAGGCCAATTAGCCTAAAAACTATCTCTCCCTCCAAGCCTCACTCTCCAAGAACTCCAAACACCCTTGAAAAAACCCTCTCTTTGCTGGAACAATACCAAAAGCTTGTTGATATCCCTACTTCTTCATCGGGTAAAAAGACCAAGAGAAAAGACCAAAAGAAGCCTATTGTTAACCCCCCAATGCCTTCACTGTCACACACCCACTATGGCATAATAAATTTTTTTCTTTTCCTCAAGGGATATAATCCTCGAAGTCCTACGGGGGCCTAGCGTAGGCTAGTTCTTCCCCATTCACCTCCCTATGGTCATGGGTTAGGACCACAGGCCAGACAAACATGGCGTCCTTTCTCTCTTCGCATCTCAGCACTACCAAAGTGTCGAGTCTTTCGACTCTGCAAACCCCAACACAACGAAGCGTCGAACCCCAAAAGGGCTAGCGAGTACAATATTCTTGTTTGGGTCTTGTCCTCGTGACCATATTTTGTGAACCCGCACTTAAATTGGCAAGGACCTTACCGAACCTTCGCAATTCGGGAAATCACAATGCATGACCTCTTTCTTTCCCATTCAAATCCATGAAATCCACGAAGTCTCCCAAGTTTCCCTCCAAAGGAGATCAACGGCATTAAGCCTCCCCTGATCCAATGGTTTGGATCCTTTTGGGATTTCGATGCCTGGGGGTTCGAGATGCAATGATCCCCAAAACCCATGCCATGCAAATCTCTGAATTCTGGTATGGGTATCCGTGAAGGAGATCAACGGCCCTTGATAGTGTGGATCCAGCGGTCCACAAGATTTTGAAACTTTCCTTGAGCTTTGACCGCTCACCACACGTCTCTCTTGATGGATGGTCCATATTCCTTCGGGACTTCTCTTTGAAACTTCTCACAACTCGCCACTTCGCGAGTTGTAGCATCAAATCTTGGCACCTCTCCTTCATAAACCCCCGAGAAGCGATATTTATTATCCTTCTCACGTTCTAGCTACTCGGGACTTCGCAAGTCCAAGGGTTGAGCTCTCAGGCTCTTATCTGGCAAATCCCCAATATGTGAAATGGACAGATCTCTGCCACTTGTCCTCTTTGATTAACGGCCCAGATCACATCGCGATCTTGCGACTTGGGACTTCGTGACTCCAAGAGTTGGGTCTTCCATATTCAAACTTACGAATCCCCGATAAGCGAAATGGACAGATCTCCGCCACTTGTCCTCCAACATGGATGGTCCCGATGTCTTCGGGACCTTTGAGACGTAGTCAAGTTCACTCTTCTTCCTAAGTAAAGGATTAGATCGACGACTTATAGGGTTCTGATGAGTCCCTAGGATCTACGGTCCAGGATCCTCTCGCGACTTCACCNCCCGATAGGGAGGATCTCACGACATGTGTCCTCTTGCAGACGGGCAGCTCATATCTATTTCACCTTGTCATGATTTCTGAGGTCGAGTACTCGGACTCTCGTCCTCTAGATCCCCGAGCTCCCGAACGTCGATATCCCGATACAATCTCCTTCTCGGAATTCTCGCTCTGCTACTCTTCACATGAGGTTTAAACCTCGTGTAATTCTCAACAGATCCAATGACTGTCGGTTGTTTAGACCAAGATCTGACGGCTCAGACCTGTCTCTCCATTGCGTCATTCCTAAGCTGCCTGGACACGAATTCACAGACCTTGGGAATCTATGGTCCCGATTTCTTCGCTACTCATGAAGATAGAGGAAAAAAGGGTTAAGGCATTTAACGCCCTCGTTTATTCCTTCGATCTAACGGTCTTGAATGACCGTAGATCTCCCAATAGGATTTCATCCGTTGATCCATACTTGTTCTTCGAATCCTCAAGGGATTTTGTGACTTCTGCGCCTCTGTAGAGTCTTTTCACACAAAGTGATAACTTTTTTGAGCTTCTCAAAAGAAAAGGTGTCTCTGTGGCGAGATTTATCCAGGGTATCACCTGAGATGGATAAGGGTATAGGTTTCTCGAGAAATGACTTGAATTTTGAATTGATTCAATGTGCGTATATACATATAAATCTATTTATAGACATAAGCCATACGTGGCCCTTCCATTATTTGGCCTTCCATTATAAGCATGCAACCACCATTTCAGAATCAAAACACTACACAGGCAGTCTTATACTCAGACCGTTTATAAAACTGCACAGACTATGAGCATATATGTCAGCATATGAATTCCAAGGTGCAAGATGTAAAACACTTATCATAAATAACACCAGAAATGAGTGCAACTGCTGAAAGGGGTGCTCATTTCCACCCAAACGTAGGCTCAGCGACTCCCAACGGATTTGCCACTAGCCACCCCCGAGATGAGACCACGATGCTGTGAGACTATGTCTCGGTTTTCCAGTGACCGAGAATGAGGGTTACTCTCCCCCTTCTCCGTTGTCACTCCCTCTGCATATCTATAGAGTTTTATTTTTCTTCCCTTGCGTCCCCCTTCTCACTCCTTCTTCATGCATTTTCCCCTTGTGAGGTTGCGTGTGGCGTCATCCCCCTCGCGGTGGTCAGGTGTCAGGACGGTCCACGGATGGGCGGTTTACCCCCATCCCCTCATTACGCATGAGGAGCCATCCGCCTACCAACCTGCGAGTAATTAATTTCGGTCCAGTGAGCTTCTCTTGGTTCTCCGGGCCAGTGAAGACCAAATACAATATTGGTTTTCGGTGGAAGTTAACACCACCATTCCAGGTGCCTTCCACCACCTTTATCCAGCCATCATGGTCTCTTTTTCATCATATCCCCTCTCATCAGTCCTACAATATATATTCATAATATTATTTACATTCATCGACCTTTTTCATAACGTCCGTTCACATCATACATTCACATTTCTGAATTCGCCACAGTTCCTGGCCAGTATAGTTATTTTTACAAACTGTGGGAAACAGGGTGTTACATTCACTTTGTCTTGATCCTACACCTAAAAAGATCCAAGAAGTATTGTAGCAAGACCTTCCCATCATTCCCACAAACAAGAGGGTAGCTAATCGATTTGGTAAAGGACCCTTTCGGAAGAGTACCCGGAGCACAAGAACCAAGCCTTATGCAAAACCTTCACGTGCTTCAGACCCTATCCAAGTGTCCTCCGACCTTGAGAGCCCTCACAAGAAACCTAGGGAAGTTTCTACGGATGGATTAGAGCCACTAAGGAAAACAAAATCATAACCTACCTCACCTTACCAATCTCCCATCACTCCTACTTCAATAATTCCTACTCTAGATCCTAAAACTGATAGATTGTCCACATCCCTCAAAGGATCTAATCCTTCCTCGAAGATCATCGATTCTGCCCCAACCATAGAGGAGATACAAAAGGAAAACCATCCACTTCTCCAACATTTGGAGGAAAGGAAGACAATAGATACACACCTTCATCATGACAATGCAATCCTTCAAAAAAAAGTTAACTCTCTTCAACGATTGGTCGATGAGGTGACCAAATCCAACCGCAGCCTCAGAGCACAGTTGAAGCAACATAAGAGGCATAAGGCTAAGTCTTCACAACAAGAATGAGAGGCTTATAAAGTCGATCCTCCTCAGCAATCCTAGTCACAAGGGGTAACTTCTTTTTGTTTGAAGTGGGATTTGCAAAATCGCAAGTGTGGGGGTAATGTTGGACCTAAGATATGATCACTTTTATGACGGTTTTTATGCACTTTTACTGCATGTACATGTGATTTTCATCTTTTGAAGGAGATTTTTGAAGAATTTTATGTTAAAACGGTATGATTGACATAAGGTACGTATGATTCATGTTTAATGATTGTATCGAGTATAATTCATCATATTTTTACATTTCCAAGGATCTGATTCATGTCTTTGATGTTACAGGGTGAAAACGCACCACGTTTTTGCTTTCGACACTCCTTCCAGTACTCGTTCTAGTACTCGATCCAACACTCTGTCCAGCACTACGTATTGCACAAAAATGGAGGGAGACTTGGCAGTTATGGTATTGGCGGTCAGTGATAGGCGAATCGGGAATGTGGGGTTTTTTTATGCTTGCCCCCTCCAGCTATTGAGCTCCCGACAACTTAGTTTTGGTTGTTCAACTGAGCGATTATTGGCTCTCTCTGTTTTAGCAATTAGGGCATCATTTATTGTAATTTGTCGAATTTAGAAGTGGTTCGACCCTCCCGTGGTCGACCACTTGGTCTGTAAACATTATAAATACCACTGAGATGGTTAGACATAATTTAAGCATCATATACATCAGTGTGATAGGGACAACTATGTTTTTACTCTGTTTTGAGTTTTTACATTGCTAGATTATACCAGAACTGTGTTTTGTGATTTTTTATAGTGAATTCATCTTGCTGAGCGCGTGGTGTGCTTTTAGAAAGTGACCATGACTTTCTGGGGGGGCCACCAACAATTTGGTAACTATCTTTGTGTTGTTCATGCATTTTATGATTTAATTGTTCTCTTTATTTTTCTGTACATGCATATTTTTATTGTGTTAATTAGTTTGTTGTTGTTTAATTGTTTTGATTCTCTTTTATAGGTTAGAATGATGAGATATGTTAACATGTATTGATCTTGTAGATTAGGAACGGATTTGAAAATCCCTAGACTAACCCCATGTGCAACTTTCTTTTATGATTTTATAGTCAAGTTTAAAACAGAGTTTTAATTAGACTAGAAAAGAGTTTTTATTTGGGTTCTCTTTGATAAGGATTTGATGGATGGATAGAGTTAATTCCAGTTTTTTATTATAGCTTGCTTATCTCATTTTTATATAGATATTGTTTAATTAGTTGT
The DNA here is from genome assembly GCA_010110895.2 of Picea sitchensis. Classification (NCBI taxonomy): domain Eukaryota; kingdom Viridiplantae; phylum Streptophyta; class Pinopsida; order Pinales; family Pinaceae; genus Picea; species Picea sitchensis. The sequence continues at coordinate 51,573 of SNQJ01S0008216.1, forward strand.
TGGTTAATATAATTGTTAGTTTACTTTTTAATGTCATGTTTTAATTTATGTTTTCAAGGACTTTCTTATTGTAGTTTGAACATTGAATTGTTAGAATATATGTAGCATAGTTTCATTTATGTAATCCCCTTTCCCAGAATTAAATTGCAATTATATTTCTTAGTTAATCATTGAATCTAGTTTTCCTTATGTAGTATAGAAGTATAATGATGTTCTCGTTATGTTGTTGATGGTTTATACATGAATATGCAAGGTCATGGCTAAACTTTCTTTGGATTGTTTAATCCATACCTTTCACTTCACTATTGAGATTAGTGTTGAGCTTATACCACTTGAATTATCCTTTGTTGTTAAGTTCCATCGAGATATCATACAACACCAGAGACATTCACACAACCACCAACATTATGTTTGAGTTTTCATAGATTTAAAATAAAGTTTTCTTTCTTTCATAGATTAGGAAATAGTTTTCTTGCTTTCATAGATTAAAAGAATGGTTTCTTGTTTTCATAGATAAGAAGATATACTTTCTTGATTTCATAGTTTAAAAAGATAGTGTTATTGTTGTTGTAGGGTAGATAGTCTTTGTTTGATAGATTAGATAGTAGCTTTCCTATTATAGGTTCAAGACTAGTTGTTAGTTTTTCTTGCTTTCAATAAAATAGATTTCCCTTGATGAATTAGAAATAGTTTTGAATTAAGAATTTAGTTGACTTGCCTCTTAGTCTAGATAGTTGTTCAATGAGAAGTTTTAATTTGATTGCTTGCAGTAGTTATTTGTCTATTTTCTTTAGTAGGTTAGTTAGTTGTCTTTGCTTACTTGTCTATTGTTTTAGTAGGTTAGATAGTTGTCTTTGCTTACTTGTTTACTTGTTTTAGTAGGTTAGTTAGGTGTCTCTGCTTGCTTGTTTATTTATTTGCTTTCATAGGGTAGTTACTCATTGAATATAGGTTGGCAAGTTAAAAGAAGTTTGCTTTTTTCATTTGCTTATTGATATGATTAGATAGTTGCTTTTTCTTATTGTTATGAACTAGTTTGTTTCAAGTAGGGTTTTTACTTGTTTTCTTAGAACTATCCATCGATCCTTGGCCCAAAAGTACTTAGGTTACCTAGTTTCAAGTTGCTTAGTAGGTTTTTCCCATTAGATAGTTTTTCTTGAGTATATTAGCCTTAGATAGCTACCTTCATTAGTTAGGCTATACTCCTACCAACCCTTCTACCTTTGGCATATATTTTTCTACAACTCTAAGTTTACTTACCCCGGGTTGACAATTTAATTGAGGGTTTTTACTATGTTTTTAGTGCATATAGAACACTCATCAATATGCTTCTTTGTTCAATTACTCTGCTGAGGAGAAAAGTCCTTACATTCATCTGATGTAAAATCCAACCCATGGATATTGCAGGAGATATAATGGTTCAGGTAGAGGTATGTTTGGTTACTGAAATAAGCTATCATCATAGTCCTCTCCCTCCATCTTGGAGAACCTTTAGTTATGGATCTCACAATGCTTCCATTCATAAGTCTTCCATACATTGTTATTCATCACAACTTCCATTTCCTCTACTTGATTTCTTCTAGTGGGTTTAGACCAAGTTGGTAGTCTTGTGATTCTCGATATAATGACTGGTTGTTGTGGCTTTTCTTTCTCTCTTGGAATCTTCATGTTCTTCCTCATGTTTCTCTTTAGCTCTTGGGTCCATGGATTTTTCTATAAATTCCATGACCTGCATATTCCAACTTCTTCCTTTCATCATAGGATCATGGATGTGGATGGACAACTAGGGATACTTTAAGGAGAATACTTCTTCCAAAGTCAAACTAAATACATGTTGCTTTTCATGGCTACTTCCATCAATAGGAACATAGATAGATACTTCATAATCCTTGATGGATCATATTATTTAGGATTATCTCCCTCCTAATCCTTGCTTCATGGATGAATGTATGCTCTTATTTTTCAATTATATAATAAGATCCCTCCATCTAAGAGAGTCCATGCTTCCGTCTGCATCCTTATTGCCTTCTACAAAGTGTCACAAGTCTTTTTCTAATTTCCTTTTGATTGCTGACTTCTTTCAGTTTTTACTTCTTCCAGGTTTCTTCAAGTTTGATTCTGATTTGGGCTTATCCTGCAGCTGTTACTTATTTTAATAGCTTCCACATGAATTGTTACCAAGGATTGTCGATGTACTTCATCTTTTCATGTGTATTTCCTGACTTGTAGTCATCGTGATAGCAATCCTTATCTTGTTATTCTTCCATAGTTAGTGTTTATGTTTGAACATCTTATCTTCTAAGAAATAGATATGAAAGATATGTACAGAAACTATGTAAACATGGTATGTACAAGAGTTATGAAGAATATTGTTACCTTATCTTAGAAGAAGAAGTCTGTTTTATCCTGCTTGGCCTTCTTTGAGGGTTCCCTTTCTTCGGCAACTGATGCTTCGTGTGTTTCCTTCCTTTTCCTTAACTCGAGACAATGATTCTTGTAGTGACCATATTTTCAACAGTTGAAGCATTGTATTTTTGACATACCTTTCTCTTGATTTGGTTTGTTCTTTGAGCCAAACTTTTTTTATTCCTGAAATTCTTGAACCTTGTTGTGAAAGCTTGATCATCGTATTTATTTCGGGGTTTCTCTTTTTCACTAATCCTTGATTCTTCTTATGCACAACAAGTCCAAAGTTCTTCAAATGTGGGATACTCCTTTCTTGTGTTCATGCTTGCAGAAAATGCATCCCATATCTTGGGAAGGCCATTAAGTACTATATTTACCAGTTCCTTCTATGAAATGATTTCTTCAATAGCTTTCAGTTGATCTCTTAACTAAGATATTATCATAAGGTATGATGTTATGCTATCATCATCAATCATTTTCATGTCACAGAGCTCATTCTTTGGACTCATTACTTGTCCAATGTTTCTGACTAAGAAGACGTTTGTTAGGGCATCGTACATCTTCTTAGATGAGTCAAGATGGGCGATCTAGGGTATCAAGTGGTCTTTTATAGAGTCCACTATGATACTCATGGCATTGATGTCATTGTCTTTGAACTTCTCCATAACTGCAATGTTCTGAGGTTCCTTCTCTTTTCCTTCTTTGAACTGCGGTTCCACGATCTTTCCTTTCACGATATCCAACACTTTATTGTTGGCAAGGATGAGGTAAATCCTTGTCTTCCACGCTCTGAAGTTAGAATCCCCTTCTAACTTGTTTTTTGACTTCATAGAGTAAGTCATAACTTCTTAAACTTGGTGAAATTTTGACCAAAAACTCAAACTTGACGTATTAGATTGCTGAGAGTAGAAGGGGATGCACTAGGCTAGGGTGCACTAGGCTATCCATATATTAGGTCAATCTCTTCACTTAAGGTGCCTCAATAAGAGGGTTAGGGTTTCATTGTTGCAACAAAAACTGGTTGCAACTGTAACTATAACTGATCAAATCCTCCCAATCTATCTTCCAGCGGTTAGACTATCCGAAGATAGCATGGGCCCATAACCTATTAGAAAGTAATAGATGTGATCATTTAACCATAGACAATATAACAATATTGTCACCCAACCATAGCACAAAGCTACCCCCGAGCACCTTAACCTTGACAGAGAATGATTCCGAAAGAAAACCAATAGACAACCAAGGATAATGCATTAAGAAAAGATAACCAAGATTGATCAGAAAGTCCAACCATAACCAATATAAATTCCAAGCCTGAACTGGGAATACAGATTGTAGTAGTTTCTGACTGCAGCTTCTCCCAAGACTTGTGCACTTGCCCAATTTCTGTAATGCACACTTCTCCACTGCTGAAATTTCAAGCTATGTGTACAAAATGAGGTCTGGCTACTTGTATTTATAATGTTTTCCTGAGCTGTCTGGTCCGACTTCTCATTCGGGAGGCTAAATAACTAATATTAAATATTTCCTTGAGCCAAATTGTCTTGTAGGGTTAAGTTTGATGCTTTAGGGTTTATTCTTGCTTCCCAGAATATTCTATTCTCGTCAGGGTTACACATGGAGGTAAATACCTCTCGCAACTACCATAATATCAACAATTTCATGGCTGAGGGAAAGTTCTCTATCTCTGCCATGGGTATTGAATGAGTGAGAGCCATTAGGATTCTCTCTACTCACCACAACACTCTCTCAACCTCTCTGGATGGGGGTCCTCCTGCAGTTGCTAGTCCTCCTACTAGTCTGGCCTATGGTCGAGGACAACACCTGGTCCTGGAAAAGTCAGCTGGTCGAACTGGTCCCACATCTATATATAACAAATCATTAAGTTAGTACTTTGACATTGACATAAAAACGATAATATTTAAAAATTTAAAAATTAAATAACTTTAAAAAAAAAAATTGTGTTTACCTATCTTGTCGCGCTCCTCACGAGCGAGCATGGGCATGTCGGGATCCCTTAGGAAACTAACTCTTGCATATGGATAATCCTCAAACACGAGAATCCGACATGCCCACAAATAACAAAATCTGTCATCAAAATCCTCACGAGTTATCCCTCCACCTTGTCTAGGAAACAAAGATGCCCACATGCACAATGTCGGAAAGGAGGAAATATGCCCTTTATTGTCTCCCTCAGGCTAAGACTAGGTGCTCTCGAATAAGAAGAAAGCGCACAATATTGTTCCAAACCTGAAGTTCTTGTTCGTCTGCCTGGGACAGTATGTGAGTTGTTTCTTCATGCATGTAAACATGGTAGTACTCTAGTAAAAAATGATGGCATCCAAACACTGAACTGCACAATGAATTTGTGCACAGGAGGCCTGATGGAGTGTTGCGGATCCTGTGATCCACCAAATCATGAAGAGTACAATTTGAAGATGGAGAATGGTGATATTGTGTATCAACACTTGAGATCCTAATTTCTCGGTACTAGCTTCACAATAAATCCCGATGTAGTACTCTATGTTGTATTGCCCTGGATGAAAAGTCCTCAAATTGATTGATTCCCCCCTCCTAGAGAGGTTGGTCAAAAAATAGATATCCTCTACCATTGGAGTCAGTGGCTGACCCTCTAACATGAATGCCTCTACATCCGGATGCCAATACTCTACCAAATGGTTCAATAATATAGTTTGTTGCCTCATGAATGGACACTGGAATAACATCCACATGCCACATTGTTTCAGCATAGCAATGGCCCCAGGGTCCTCATTTACCAAGATGTCTAGTTCCTCATGTTCCCTTTCTCACCAATGGAAATACATCCTGTTGCACAAAATTTGGAAAGGATTATCCCTTGTTGTTATTTTTTTGAACATTAAATTTGGTGTACGCAGGCTGCCTTGAAGACATTCGCATATGTACGCAAGCTAAGTGTTACTTTTCCTATGTACATATGCGGGTTGAGCATGGAAAGTCTGTGTACATGTATACCCGACCCTTTTACAAGGGCACGTGCCTCCCAAACACGAAATTAAGCATGAAAGGATGCATAAAATTGAAAGAGAGAATTGTTTGTACTTACATGATCCAAGTGTGAGGGTTTTTCATCCACCGTATATCCTTGATTTTGCATTTTGAGGAAGAGGGTTTTTGACCTTTTTGGTTATTTTCCAAATTGCAATGGTTAAAATGAGTTGTGCACCTCTATTTATACACTTTTTTGGCCCTTTTCTTACTAATTTGGTACCCTTTTTCCCCTTTCTTGACTTGGTATCTACTTAAGTTATCTTTTGAGATATCTTTGGGTCTTTTTGATGAACTTGTTCTTTTAGTCTGGTGTTTTTATTGAGATGGGTTACACTTATATCACCCCATGGTAAAAATCATTTTTTCAACTATTGCATATAGGTTAGGTTTTCACCCCCTGCATTTTGCATATTGTTGAATTTTCTACTTTTCCATAAGATCGATCCCACCGAAGTGCACCACAGAAACTTCTCGACTACTTTAGAAGTGTCGTAATTAGGTGGTAGAGCCTTCCTCTACATGGATTAGCTAGGTAGATCCTTTGTTGAATTTTTTGTATCCATGCTATGAGTTTTATCCATAGGCTTGGGAGTCCTTTTTAGTCCCGCCATGATTACATATTGAAGCCTCATTCTTCTTTCTAGTCATCATTCATGGATTTACCCACAGGACTCCCTAAAGAGCATGGTTTGTTGTCTTTCAAGATCACTTAAAATTCTAAAGAAACATATAATGAGAATTCATTTATTCTTTTCGGTCTCATCTGGATTACTTGAGAAAAGAAACCCCCGTGGAATCTTCTTTAAGCCCTTTTCAGACTCTCTAAAATTGAAAATATTGTCAAACAATCTTGTTTCCCTTCACGCTCGCCAAACTCAAATTTGAAGGCACATCTGTTTGGCAGTAGTTTACCCTTTTTCGGTATGGATGGTTAATTTACAAATAAACATATGCCCTAGGAGCTTTGGTTTGTTGGGAGAGTATTCTTAGGTGTAAGTTTAACCCTTTTTCGAGCATGAGGGACCAAATTTTCGACAAAGGGACATTCGCATGGGTTTTGGTTTATCTCTTTTTCGGGCCTTGGAGATTAATTACGAAAAAGGAACCCCCTCAGAGTCCATAGTTACTATCTTTTCAGACTCCCTAAATATGAAAATATCGTCGAGTGACCTTATTCCTTTCACACTCGTTAATTGGTTCAGAAAGAACATTTCTTTGGCATAGACTCCCCAAAGCCTTATGGGCCTATAGAACCACTTGGAGGACTACTACAACTTGAACACCTAATGATTTAGTCTATGGAAATAGAGTGATACTACCCATTGAAACAAATATTCAGACACTAAGGACAGTAGTACAACTTGTGTTGGAACTACCAGAGGCTCAGAAACAAAGGTTGCTTCAAATCAATGAGTTGGATGAACTATGATAGGATGCCCCACATCAATCCACAATGATATGACATCAAAGGGAAAAATGGAATAATATGTTTATCAAGAAAAAGAAGTTTAAGGTTAGATATTGGGAATTATTATTCGATTACGAATGCAAGGGCTTCATAGGTAAATTTTGCACAAAATGGCTTGGTCCATATGATATTGACACAGTCTACGATAATGGGGTCATTAAACTCTACACCATAGATGAAGACAAGATTCCTCTAATGGCTAATGGAAAAATAATTATCTTATACCATCGACCCTTATCAAAGGAATCCTTTTTGAAGAAAAATACAAATGGATGGCATGACAGTGACCTAGATATTGTTCTCGCGGGATAGTTTTTGTTTTTGTTCCTGCTTTCAAAAAACAAAAGGGTGTAAAAACTAGCCTAGATGGAACATCCAATTTTTTTGTTTTTTTGAAAACCAACCTAGGTGGCGCATCCCAATAAAAAAAATCAAGAAGGGAACTTTGCATATTTTATGATGGTTATGTCAGGATCCTTCTCAATAAATTTTAATAAATATCTTTTTCTCTCTAATAATTTACTTCTTTTCAGGATACACAGAAGAGAACAACATTGCTTCCAACCTCTGTTGTTGCAATTCCTTCTACTACAAATCTTGTTGCTACAACTCCCCATAACACAATAATCTCTATTGTCACAACTTCCATTGCTACAATTCCCATTTTCTATGATTTCCTTGGATGAAAGTCATGTTCCACAAACTTTGGTTGTTGCAACTATTCTTGTTGCCACTTCCCACCATCACAATTCCCCTTCATTTCCTCAGTTGCAACTCCATTTTAAGCCTTATATATGGTAACTAACCCATTCCCTTGGCTTATACTCCACACACAACCCTCCTTCATTTCCAATAAAAATTCCCCAATGATATTTCCCCATTTCCCTCCCTTTTGACTACTGTAACTTCATTGTTGTGACTCTCATCGTTGCAACCTTGCTTCCAGCTTCATTTAATTTTCCCACTTTTCACCTTTCCTTGCACCACCATCACTTCAACTCTTGTTGTCATGGCTTCTCCCCTCTAACAAGTTTCAATAATTTCGTTTTGATTGTTGTAGCTTCATTGCTACGAATTACGTCGCTGTAAATCTACTCATATATCCACTCTATTTTTCTCACTTTCCACCCACACTTTTCCCCTCCATCACCTATGCTTCAATTCATATTTACACCATAGAGATACACTCTCAGTGCTGCATTTTTTTCACTGCAACTCCCTATTGTTGCGACTCCACTTACAACTCAGATTTTTTAGCATCAAGGTTCCTATGATTCCGGTCGACGAAACCAACAATGCTGACACTACAATTTTAGCTAAGATCCATTGATGGGACCCCATCATCCATGACCAAAATGATAAAAACATCATAACACAACCACTTAAGGTAAGACATGACAAGGTACGTGTTCTTATCTGAATATGCCATAATTACGATTTTACACCCACCACCCTTTTTGCCACAAATTCGAGCTCACCACCCAAAAATTAACATAGCCCTACAAACTAGAACACTTGGAGATATAAAATTAAAGGATCCATGGGAGGCTCACTAATACGTATAGAACCAACTAAACCTATGCTACAAGAAGTTTATGATAATATCAGGCAAATCCTTAAGAAGGATGGATGGATGGAGTATGTGTTATTATTATGGGGATACAATGATAATGTCGCTCTAGAATTCACCTTGAATATTAGATTTGATCACTCCACAAGATTGATAACACATGTAGAGGTCATAGAAGAAGTCACAGGGATTCCTTGCATGGGTGAGAGATGGTATAACTAAAGAACCTCGCATCCAGAAGTCCTATGACAATTTATCGAGGTCGGAGAAGCATTAGTCAAGAAAGGAACATGTTTCAAATGGTGATATCTACCTCATCCATGGGAAGACCTCACTATATTTTACCAACAATACTTCACTTGTGAAAGTCACTTTGACACCATCTATATTCAACACATTCATCTATTAGGCCACCTACAACACAATCGGTTGATCAATATGCCATATTTCTTATTTAGGAAACTTTATATAGTGGAGGCACTTGTCCATAGGGAAAATAACCCTGGGAGGCTATGTTGCACCATGTCGTTATCAAATTATTGATGGAGCATGCACTCAACAAGGATGGTCGCATGTGGATAAGTATTTTCCAACCACCCATTCTCCTCAATGAGAATGAGGTTGTTTCACTTTAAGGGGCCTAACTAACAATACCCACATTCCTGGGACCAGATGAAATTGTGGCTACAACCCCACCAAAGAATGATCCCACAGACATAATAGAACTGGCTGCTACAATTCCACAAAGAAAATCCAAAATAAAAGGAAGGGAAAAATATCGCCATGCTGCAACACCGCTGGAAGCTAACCATAACAGTGATTTAGTGATAACAGCCAACAACCCAACAAAAAAACAATTGTGAGGGTTCAAAAGAAGTAAACCACGCATGCCAAAGAAATGGGAAATAAAACATGACGTTGCAACTTAGCACAAGAAAAGAAGGATTGTTGATCACATGGAATGGGTTAAGGAGGAGCACTGAGAACCAAAAACCTCCCATGTTACACAAGAACCAGGGAAGGATATTGAACTCAAAATTGAAGAGGCCCTGGTAGACACACAAGAACTAGACCAGGGTCCTCTTGGAGAAGGCCTCAATGCTTTCCTCGTGGCTTACACAGATAAGGATGACCTATAGGTCGAAACTCATACTATCCCACAAGAAAAAATGGGAGCTCATTCTCAAAGAAAAACCCCAACACAAGTAGAGGACCCATCACACTCTCCAATGCATAAGGAAGAGCACTAAGACGATTCAACATGTATAGATAAACTGGGGGCTCTCATTGATACAATGGACGAAAAAATTGAGGAAGACAAAAAAGAAACAATGCCTATTGTTGAGACAAGAAGAGGCAATATTAAAACATCAAATGATGATAAGGAGCAAGAACTACAACCTGAGGCCCCTTCTAAAACAAAAGAGCCAGAGGGAGGCTCTCCAGGGGAATGGTCCACCCATTCACACAGTTAACACAATGAAGAACAACAAGCAAAATATGGCTCAAATTAAACACCAGATCAAGGCTTGCAATAGTCACAACCACAACCTTCTACTTATATTACTCCTACATGGGTCAACATTCCTCACTCTCTACCAATTTATGCATCTTTGGTAACAAAGAACATAGCATTAAAAATGAAAAAATGGAAGCTTAGATTTAATTTGAACATGCTTAAAGCAGACATTGAGGAACACATGGAACCTAAGAAATAAATTTACCCTGCACCAATTCCTCTTGTTTCAAGGGAACCCTTTACTGGCTCAGAACTAAAGGGTGAGACCAAGGAAACAAAAGAAATAGTTGTTTAGAGATAGATAATAAAATAAATTGGAGTTCTTGTTGAACAACATATCAATGAAGAGAAAGAGGAAGTTGAGAAGTTAACATGTATTATCAGTGACCCCCATGGTCACCCTAACTTCTCTAACAATGAGTGATCATGGTTTCATTATGACATGCAACAATTTTGGGTTGGGGGAGATGACGGGTGCCTAAAATGCCTCGTCTATACCTTTTTTCTTACCATTTTCTGTTAATCATTCCCTTTTTTATACTTACTTTATTGAGATCACTTTACTTATCACCAAGGTATGAATCCTTACCAATATGCCATTTTTACATTACTTTTGCATTATTCTTAAAGGAACTCATTGCTTTCATGTATTGATATTGCTACGTCAGAATAATACACCAACTATTGCAATATTGTCCTGCTGCAATTCCAAAAGTACCTTCAACTACCATGACTCCAGGTATGTTCACACTGATACAACTTCGATACATCTGTCATTGCTGCAACACCAAGACAACTGGAAACCTTGATCACGTTATCTGCTTCTGTGACTTCGGACAATGACTACAGTTCAAAGGAATAATATTTGTTTCCATGATTCTGAGTTTACTGATCGCTATGAATCCAACACAACAATCAAATTTTTTAGCTCACAGATGGGAAGCAATCTCCAATAAAGGAAGTGATGGAAGAAAGGTAGGAAACCAAAAGAAAGAAAACAATTGTCTATCAAGTTAGCATGAGCTAATTCTTTTATAAATATTGGGAAAACTTTGTAACCCGATGAAAATTTGGATCCTCACAACTTTCCATCAGTCCCCTTGTATAATTTTAGATGATAATCATATTCTATAAAAACCCCAGCTTCTCTAGAGCTGACGGGGAGGAAATCGAGTAATTACATTTTGTTATTTTACCTTTCAGAAGTTATAAATTTCTATCCATGCTTTCATTCATGCGTTGATGTGTTGGTGATTGTATGATTCTTGTTTAGAGACTCAGTACCTCACCTAAGGGGGTATGTCGCCCTCCTTATTAAGGTATTATCTATAATATTAAGGTTAGAAATTAACATTTTTGATCTGATCATTTTATTTTGTTTCTTCTTAAATTGTTGGAATTATGGATTCTTAGTATTAATCATACTATGCATCCTTTTTCTAATTTTTCTTTTATTCTAGAACAATAGATTAATATATTCGATTTCATGATCAACTCACTGTGATTCTAGGACACATAGGATAGTGTTGCAATTCATGTATGGTTTGATTTTCTAAGTTTTATAATTCGTATTTTCGTGAGTTACGATTATGAGCAATCCTACAGTTTTCTTTGTTGTTACTTGCATCATTACAAGTTTCTAATACATAGAGTTTCGTTGCTACAATTCTAACCACTGCAACTCAAGAGTGAGATTATGTTTGTGCTTCAGCTTCATTGTTTTAACTCACATTTCTACAACTCCACTTGCAACTGCACTTATTTTGTTTATTTTCTGATCCTATCTAGCTTATTCTTTGCAACTTTGGATTGATGTGATTAGATTAATATTGAATGAACAACCCCTTAATTATTGCAACACAGAATACCTTCATTATACTCAAGTGAGTCACCAATAGATCATAGAATAATTTTAATTCGACAAATGTGATTTTAATTCTTGTAAGTGTGATTGCAATTCTTGCAAGTGTGATTTCCATTTCAACAAGTGTGATTTCAATTCTTGCAAGTGTGATTTCAATTTCCGCACGTGTGATTTTAATTCCTCTAAGTGCACTTTAATTTTTGTAATAGAAACTTAGGCCACAACATATCTTGGTTACTTAATTAAGTATATTAAATCTTTAAATTGTGACATTAAAGTGCTACAATGCCATATTCAAAACAACACTCTTCTTGCATAGATTTTGCATGACAGTTCACAAGTTCCACATGATCCCCATATTGATAATTCAATCTAATACCCTTCATTTGCTTACCAATTTAAATAGAAGGTAGTTGAAATGTCCATTAGTAATGTATCCACATTTTCATCGCATGAATAATGGATTCTAATTCTAGATCATGGGTGGCATAATTCCTCTCATGCTATTTTATTTTTCTAGACTCATAGCATACCACATGATCCTTTTGTGTGAGGAATCCACCAAGCCCTTCCTTGCATTCATCGGTGCACACAAAAAAATATTCATATGGATCTACAATCTTCAATATGGGCGCACTTCTCAATATGTCTTTCAACTACTGAAAACTTTCTTCACAATGAGAAGTCCATTCAAAACTCACTCCCTTCTTTTGCAAAGACGTGATTGGGCTTGCAATCTTTGAAAATCCTTTTATGAATCTTTAGTAATAATGATCTAACCTATTTCAGATTTCTTGAGTAATGATCTAACCTATTTCACATTTCTTGGTGTTGTCCATCCTCTAATGGCCTCTATGTTCTCGAGGTCAAGTGTTATCCCATATGCAAAAATAATGTTCCCCAAGTAGTGAATCCTCTTTTGATAAAAGATGCACATAGTTTGGCATACAATTTATGCTCTCTTAAAAATTGCAGAAACATTCTTAAACGTTTCCCATGTTTCTCCTCTTTCTTTGAATAAATGAGTATATCATCCAAGAAAACAATTACAAAATTTTCCACGTATTCCTTGAACACTCCATTCATCAGGAACATGAAAATAGTTGGGGCATTTGATAACCCAAATCGCACTATCGTATATTCATAATTCTTGTATATTGTTATGAATTTTGTCTTGTTGATATCTTATTCCTTTATCCTCACTTGATGATAACCTATTCTCAAGTCAATCATGGAAAATATTCTTGCACCTTTCAACTGATCAAATAAATCGTCAGTCCTTGGAAAGGGATATTTGTTCTTTCTGGTGACCTTATTCAACTGTATGAAATCAATGCATAGCCTTAAGGTTCCATCCTTCTTCTTCACAAAGAGAATTGAGGCATCACAAGGTGACACACTTGGACGTATATACCCCTTCCTTAAAAATAATTCAAGTTTCATCTACAACTCCTTCGATTTTGGAGTTCACGTTTTGTAAGATGTATTGGATGCTAGGGAATATCCTGGCACCAAATCAATACATAAATCAATGTCTCTCTTTAGTGGAAAACCTAGAACTTCCCCCAAAACATCTTCAAAATACTTCAAGACTAGATGGTATTCAATGCTTACCACTTTATCGTTGGTTTCCTCTTCTATATGGGATACAAAAACCTGGCATCCCTTCATGAAAATATTTTTCAGCTACATAGATAAAATTTATCTAATGGCTATATCTTTTGGGATGCCTTGAACCTTGTCTTACTACCCTTGTTTATCAAGAAATGTGATCATTTTGTTGTAACAGTCTAAGAAAACATGGTGTTTTTCCAATGAATCCATGCCAATTATACAATCATATGAACCGAATGGAATGATTTTCACATCTACCTTTGTGTTGAGTCCATTCATGTCTATTGGACAATCTTTTACTAGATCAATAATTTTCCTCTTAGACCCTGTGGCTAACTAAACTAACCAATATTTCTTATGCTTAATCCTTTGCAAGTTAAATATTTCAACAATTAGATTTTATGTAACTATGGCTAGCTCCAAAATCAATTAAAATTGCTATGGGCTAGTTATCAATCTTACCTTCCACTTCAATCATGGGGGATTGCTATTATTCTTGCTTGTTGTCCAAGGATACACAAATACTTGTCATGTTTCCTCCCATGTATTCCACTATTTCAGCCTCTTGAATTTTCTAGACAATCTTCATTATTTCTCCTCTATTAGGGAAGTCCTTATATAAGTGATCTCCCTCACATCCCCAAAATTGTAATGGCTATTTCCTTGGCATTTTTCCAAATGAATATGAAATACTCAACTCATTTTTGGTTGATCGTCCTTTTTTATTTACATGGGAGTTGTTCTTGAAATTTTTTGGCTTAAAAACGTTTTTCTTTTGATCTTTCTTACTCTTCATCTTGTCATTCCAATACTTTTGGAAAATTAGCCTTCCTCTGCTCTATTGATAAACATTATTTTCTCTCCTTATGGCCTCCTCCAAATTCATGGGGTTATCATATCATATATTGTCACTCTATAAGGAGGGTAACCCACTCAAAAACCTTTGGATTTTTACCTTCCAATACTTTATGAAGTACACATACTTCATAAATTCAAATAATCTCTTCTCATATTCATCCACTTTCATGCTTCCCAACTTGATTTCAAAGAAATTGTTCATCGTCCTTTCATATTATTAGAAAAATATTTCTCTTGGAAATATCCTTTGAACTGCTTCCATGAAACCTTCTTCTCATCAAGGTGCTTGGCTTGCTTAAGCTAATCCCATCACATGGTTTCCTTTCCTTTAAAGTAGTAGGTTACAATTATAGCTTCTACCCTTGAGGGGTAATCGTGCATATGGAAATATTTCTTCATTTCCAATAGCTATACCTCGACCTCTTCTCCTTTCCTGTTCTCACCATTGAAATTTGGTGGCTTGATTTTCCTGATTTCACCTTGCAAGATGTTTTCCTTAGGCATTATTCTCTGCCTCCTGATAGGAGACACACTTGGTATTATCCTTGGCCTCAAACCTCCATGATATCTCCTAATGTATTTCTCTATGGAATGATGGTGCTTTCTCATAATCCTTGATAGTTTGTCATTCCCATGATCACCCTTTCTGCTATGTGATGTGGATGCGGTAACTTGTCTAGCACTAGCTACTTTATTTTTTCCATAGTCTTTATTGGCTTGCCTCTATATCATATTCAAAATATGAAGTATCTCTTCCTTAGCCTTCATAATAATTTCATTATTCGCCCTATATCTCTTCACTTCTCTCTGCAGACTTCTCATAGTTATATTCTCTTGCCCGCCTCCTCTTCCATTTGACTATGTCTTAGTATTTACCATGTTAACATGCTGACCTATAAACTCCTCCTCATGGCTATAATATCCCTGGGCATGTTACATAACTCCATTCCTCATATGAGAACCAAATTTATTTTCCTATACCTCTAATTCTATAAGAAATGTGCATGTAATAATTATTTTTAGAACATGCATACTTATAAAAAAAAATTATTAATTAGAATACAAGTTATTCTTCATATAAATTTATGAATAACACAATTAACTAAGTCAAACTATGATTACTTAGACGCATTCCTCTCCAAAATATATCTCCAACAACTATACTCATGCCTCATTATAAGTTTTGATAGAAAAATTACAACATTCACAAGCTGTAATTTCCACTCATTGCTTTGTTTTCACTGCTGCAAAATTTCTTTATTATTTTTTGAGAAACTTTTAGTGACCAGTTCAAAATTAAGGGTGGGTATATGTCTTCTCCTATTCAAGAAATTTTTAGTGACTATTTGTTTCCTCAAAAATGAGCTTCAAGTTGAAAGTTATGGTCTGAGGAAGTCTAACTTCTTTTCCCATTTAATATCAATCCATAAATAATAATATTGCATACGTGGAAGAGGCAGACATTGTGAAGAGATTCAACTAAAGTCATTAGACTAAATATGGAATGTCAAATAATCCTAATCCATATATGATTACACATGGATTCATATATCATTTGATAAATATATCAACTAACATGCTTCCTCGATATATAAAAAGATTGTTGAGAAAATTGCATCACTCAAGGTTGTCTAACATTGGTTGAAATGGGGGTGGCAAGTCCTAGGGGGGTCATTCTTGATCCCATGGGAAACAATATTTGACTTATAAATGGGATTTATGGATAACCACAAACAATCAGGCTAAGGTTTATTCTCTCCTCCAAGGATCGCTCTCTACAAATGCAGTTAGAGTGAGGAGCTTGATCATTATTAGTGAATTGAGCATAATTATCATTATTATGAACAACAAGAAAACCCATATGATAACAAGATTTCTTTCCACATTGTGAGAATAAAAATGGATACCCTTTGGTACAAGGAGGTCACTTTTTTTCAAGTTCTAAGAGATTGCAATTAACAAGAAAAAATCCTTGCAAATGAGGCCTCAAAATTAGGTTAAGAAATATTGAAGAAAAATGGGGGCATTTCTTTCCAAGATATCCCCTAATTTTTCATCCAAGTTTATTTAGGCATGATGACACATCACAACCGTCATTTAACACTTTTAAATGTACCCAAGATGTCATACTATAACAAAAGGGAGGAGGGATGTAGAGCACATCACCTCTATGCAAACCTCACAATGCTAGTCATTAAGCTTAGTTGACAATTTGATGAAACCAACAGATTAATGCAAGGAATAGGAAAGATAATGGCACAAATGAATTTGACTTGTCCAGTGATAGTTTTTGGTATTGGTCAACTTTGGTTCATCTTGATTCTCGAGTAAGAATTTATCCTCTAATCTTGTTGGTGTTCCTTCGATTTTTCTCAAAGTGTTGGGCTTATCCCTTGATGTTTTTTACCTCGGCTTGGGACTTTGCATTGGTGTTTAGCTGGAATTTAGTACTTGTATTTTTTTTAATTTCATGTGTTGGTTTGGAGTTCCTACTGTTACGGTCCTATAATTACAGGAAATCTGATGACTCAAATATAATTTGTTGGTCTTGTTAGCACTCTGTAATTTTCCCAAGGCTGAAAGGCAAACACAAAGGCAACATCAAAACTGCTTCGAGTCTCGGATCTAGCCCTCCAAGACTCAGAGAGGGATCTCTCTGTCTCATATAGCTTTGTTTGAAAAGATATTAGGCTAGTTAATGAAAACAATGGGCTGCGTTGTCAAAGTGTTTTTGTATTGGTTGAGACAGTCTACTCCTCCATTGGGCTATGGGGTCTGTAATTAATTAGGAATGAAATACAGCCATAAACAAGGTAGGATGACATCCACAGGGCGAGATGATATACTCACAGGATATTTTGCATCTTAAATGATGGACAGAAGAAAGGGTGAGAAGGATAAATTCGACTAAGAAGCAGTCAAGAATTCCTTAATCGAAAACATCAGAAGATAAACATTTAAATCTTTAAGAATCGGAAACAGGGTATCAGAGATAAATCCTGAGACATACGTTACTCTCAAAAATTAGTTTCAGAAAAACAAGATGATTACAGAGCAAGAAAACATTTAACTGAGAAAATCACATCACCAGTGAACATACGCAGGAATCCTGTAAAGTGCCTCCCTTTCATTAATGGCAGATCTATTAGAAAATGTTACAGCTTGATAGCCACAGGGCATGAAGATCCAACCCATTTACATTAAAATAATCTCAATAAATAATATAGATCACCTCATCTAGTTTTGGAAGTTGTTCTAACCGCCTCGGCCAAAAATAGCCACCACTCCCACGAAATTCGGAGTTTTCTGCCATGAAAAATGGACCGTTTTTCTGCGAAACAGGGGTCCGATCAGATGTGATTCTCTCTTCAATGATGACACCTGGGTGAAAAATGAAATAGGTTATTGTATATGGGCATGCTCTGTACAAACACATCTTTCGGTTTCGCCAAATTCGTCCCCAGCTGGCCGTGACAGCTCCTGCAAAATCGGGACTGAAACGGAAAATTTAAAATATGGAAAGATAGTCCTCGAAGATGTCTTCGGATCTCTCTGCTCGTAACTCAGTTGAAAAAACTGGAAAAAGGGTTTTGTTCCTCATCCCGTTCTAAGAAAAAACTTCTCTCTTATTTTTAAAATCCGTCTCCGTTTGCTCAGAATCTCCTCCGGAAGAAGACATGGTAACCTAGGCAAAAATGACAAAAATTGGGGAAAGTGATTTTTTGGTGGGAAAACGGCATGGATTTTTTGGCGGGAAAATCAGACTGACCCCTCGGCAAATTTAGAGGGTCCGGAATTGAACCCTGGTCGTAGATCTAGCTGGTTAAATCTGGGCCGTTCGAAGTTGTATGAGGTTTATTTATGATTGATCTCGGCTAAATGCCTAACCCACCGGGGTCCCACTGAATAGCATGACATTTCATGTTGGGGTATAAGATGGGGGCAACACCTTGCATGGAGGCGGGTTTCTTGGGGTAGTGGATGGTGATGTGTAATGACGTAGGGGGAGGGGTAGTGCAGAACAGAGGTGGGGGTGACTTAGGTGGGTGCTGAGGTAGGTGGGGTAGAAGGCACGTAAGTAGGGATAGGTTTTAGACTTAGGACATTTCTAATATTTAGTTTTTTTTAATTCATGTTATATGTTATTATTTGTTTTATTAATATTTTAATTATATGTTTCATGTGTTACGTAGGTTTCATTCTTTTGTTTTATGTTTTATTTTATTTATTATATTTAAAAAAAAAAAAAAAAAAAAAATTTATATATTTTTATATTTTAGTTTTGTTTATGTTTTATTATTATATATTTTTTTAATTTTAATAATTTTGTTACTTTTTGTTTTTAATTTTAATTGCTTTATTTATCAAAAAACTAACCCTAACTTCTAACTTAGTTGCTAACCTAGGTATTAACCACTAACAATTAATTAATTAATATTTAATTAATACCACTAATTATTAAATAGTCATTTATTAATCAATTTTAAATTTTGACTAACCTTATCATAATTCTTTTTGTTTATCCTGAGTCCATTTATGCAGGGATAGAAGTTGGGATAATGGAGGTTGACAAAGGACAAGGGGGTGAGGATGCCGGGATGAAGGATGCAATAGGGTGATAGGGGTATGAGAAACAAGAATGGAGGAGGAAATGGAATCACCTCGAGCCGCGGCCTCACACCCGAGAGATGCCAAATCAACAAATAAGAATCGACTGCCTATAATTATAGGGATCTCTAACATAAAGCTCCACCTCTGGGATGGCACTTCTTTCGTGAGGTGTCAAGAACCACAGAAACTTGAATATGTAGAACGGTGCTTTATTCATGGGGTTGATCCCAAAATCTTATTATCTAACCTATACCTGTTTTGATCTTGCGACTGAAATGAAATCAAATGAATGTTGCTGAAAAGAAATGCTCAGAATGCTGATCTTATTCATTTTTCCTACCTACCCACCCTACTCCGATCATTTCTCATCTAGGTAATGGAAAATGCCAATGGAGCCAATCCGGCCAGCTGATTTAGTGGCTCTTTTCTTTCACCGTCTGTGAAGAAACTCAGAAATAAGTCTCATACTCGTGCTTTAGAGTAACTTCCACCGTGCTTTCCCTCGTATAAGATTTGATCAACCCAAACAATAGGGAAAACATCAGCAACAGAAAAATTTCCTGTACTAAAAAATTTCTCCATTTAGGCAGCTACAGGATCAGTATTGGTTTGGCCCATCTTTTGGTTTCAACCTCAAACAACTCAACATCAAGACTCGATTTTTCAACTATGCATTCTGTGTCTTTCGATACTTCCTCATCTAACTGTGGATTCTCTGATGGTTTATGGAATGATTCCTTTACTGAACACACCCCTATAACTGACTACCAGATCATGTCAATATACCAACTTTTTTATTTCATGAATGGAGAATGAAGAATAATTTTTACCACACATGCCATCTAATAGATCAGCTATTGGATCCTAAAAGGACCGACAAGATCACATTGACTCAAATGAAATTTCCTCACCTTTTATGCATTTATCCTTCAACACTTGTCCAAGAGTCTCCTTCAAAACTTGAAAATGATTTAAAACACAATGGCAATGTGATTTCTTTTCGATTAAATCATAATTTGTCTCGTGCTCTAAGCCTTCATCAAGATTTTGAAAATTGAAGGAGGGCAAGTGCTGTGATTCTGGGTTTAAAACAGCTTCCATATCCTCAATGGTATCATAAATTGATTGGTCAGAGAAATTTCCGTCTTCACTATTTACAACGGGTCTAGAGTTTCTTTTTCAGAAATTTAAAAGATGAAAAACATAAGGGAAGAGTGTTCCACTTACTTTGAGATTTTCTGCATTTTCCTCGTCGTTGTCATGATTGTTGTGCAATGGTTGATTGTCGTATATGAGCTGTAACTAATATTCCTCCTGCTAATGATGTGTTGTTGGTTGCTTTGAACAATCCACACCTATTTAATCTTCATGTTCATCATCATACTGATCATACTTTGGTAGATTTTCCAAGTAGGGAATGCCATCAACATGCACATCATATCAGCCGGTTGTTCTTCTATAAGTTGAGATGGAGCTTTACTCATTCGTATAGGAACTGAGTATGAAAGAGTTATTATTCAAAACCATGGTACTAAGTGATGAGCAAATGTTCCGTCCCAAAATCTCCGGGCTTATCTTCCATACCTCAAATGTCTATTTCTTTATCCTTCAACTCAGGACCTCTTGATCAACAAGTTTGTCTCCACATCAACGACAATTATCTGCATTTCTTCAAGGCTTGCAATATTCCTTTCTCTTAACTGAAAAGTCATCTCAAGATCGAATGCATCTAGGTAATGAAAGTGAGCTAATCCCGGGGGTGGCCTTATATAAGCAAGCATTGCATGATATACCTTACTGTTGAACTGAAGACTGATTTACTGATTATTCATTCATAATTGATATTTTATAGGAAGGTTCTTAAACCAAACTTTGACTTTTCCTCCCAGAGACAGGGCAAAAATTTTGATGTAGACATCATCATCTCTTCAACCTCATAAAGGTCAAGGAAATTCAAGGTTTTGAACATGTTTTCAAAGAAGTTGGGATCTTCTCATTTTCTCCATCAAACCTAGGCGGATTATTGATGTAATTGACAGGAGGTCATGGAGAATAGGAGGCAAATCCAGATAGGTTTGTATCTATTCCTGACCCTTCGCAAGTTTAGGAGATGGTTGATATTGAAAGAGGCTTACAAACATCTAGAGGTTTAACAGGAGTAGGAGACAAAGCAGAGGCTTATGTCTCAATTAGGGTTTTGCAAAGTATCCTGGATGCATAGGTGTAAGGAGCATGCACATACAGCCAGGGTATGATTTCTTGAGACTCATCAATTGACTCATGGTCAAAATACTCTTCAACAAAATACTTCTGACCAGGCTTAGAAAAAAAGACAAGACATGATTGCAGATAAACCAAAGATGTATTGGAATGCAATTTGAGCTTGAATATCTGGTCTTTCTAGGTTGTTTGGTCATGCTTTAGGTTCTTTCTCCAATGGAGTCTTTCATCGGGTAATCGTTCGAGCTGTTTGGAGTCACCAAGTGAATGATCTCTCACCAGACCGGGTCGCACTGCTCACCATCAAAGGATCGAGTCGAGCTTGAAGTGTACCACCGGAAAGTTCCCGCCAGGACGCCATCTCATAGCACTCGTAATTTTCCTGCTATCGAAGTTGGCAAACACAGAGTAACATCGAAACCGCCGAATTGGATCTAGTCTCTCCAATACTCGTGAGAGATCTCTATATGATATAGCTTTGTTTGACGGGATATTAAGCTAGTTAATGAAAACAATGGGTTGTGTTGTCAAAGTGTTTTCGATTTGGTTGAGACAGTCTAAACATACATTGGGCTATGGGGCCAGTGTTTTAATAAAATATGAAATACAACCATAAACGAGGTAGGATGACATCCATAGGGCGAGATGATATACTCACAGATTTTGCAGCTTAAATGATGGATAAAAGAAAGGGTGAGAAGGATAAATTCCTAACAAGAAGGCCAAGAATCTTAATCTAAAACATCAAGATAAACATTTAAGTCTTTAAGAACGGAAACAGGTATCGAGATAACATCAGACATACGCTACTCTCAAATATTAGTTTCAGAAAAACAAGATGATGACAGAGAAAACATTGAAAATCACATCACCAAGCAACACACGTGAATCTTGTAAGGTGCCTCCCTTTCATTAATGATGCATCTATTAGAAAATGTTACAGCTTGATAGCTACAGGGCATGAAGATCCAACCCCTTTACATTAAAATAATCTCAATAAATAATATAGATCTTCTCCTCAAGTTTTGAGAGTCGGTTCAACCGTCTCTACCGAAAATAGCCACCACTCCATCAAATTCGGAGTTTTCTGCCATGAAAAATGGACCGTTTTATGCGAAAAAAGGGGTCCGTTCGGGCGTGATTCTTTCTTCAATGATGACACCGGGAGAAAAACTAAAAAGATTTTATTGTAGATGGGCATAAATGGACAAAACCTCTTTCTATTGCCAAATTCGTCCTCACCGGGTCGCGGGAAACCCCGCAAAATCTGGACCTGGGGTAAAATGGAAAATTTAAAATATGGAAAGATAGGCCTCAAAGATGTCTTCGACTCTCTCATTGCATCCCTATGCAAAACCGAAAAAGGTTTTTGTTCCTTTCATCCCGCTCGAAAGCAAACCTCTCTGATTTTAAAAATCCGCTCTGGTTGTTCGTAATCTCTCTCGGAAGAATACATGGTAACATAGGCAAAAATGGCAAAAATTGGGGAAAGTGATTTTTGGCGGGAAAACGGAATTCCTAATCTCCCTAAATGTAGACTCCTGGGGGTCTGTAATTGAACCTCAATGCTGGATTTAGTTGGTTTAAACCACTGGGTTGTATGAGGTTTATTTATGATCTCGACTCCAAATGTCGAACTCACCTGGGTCCGGAATCAATAAGGCTGATTATGCTTAGTATAGTAGATGGGGGCTTAATTCTGCATGGAGAGGTGTGCTGGCTTTTAGAGGTAGTGATGGTGAGGTGTGGTGACGAGGGGGAGTGGGTAGTGGAGAATGAGGTGAGGGGTGACTAGGTGGGTGCCGAGTGGGGCAGGTGGGGGTGGTAGCTGCACGGGGGTAGGATAGGTTTAGAGACTTAGGATATTTTTAATATTTAGTTTTTTTTTGTTTTTAATTCATGTTATATGTTATTTGTTTTTATTAATATTTTTAATTATATGTTTCATGTGTTACGTAGGTTTGTGAATTTTGTTTTATGTTTTATTTTATTTATTACATTTGTTTTATTATATAATGTTTGTTTCATATATTTTTTATATTTTAGTTTTTGTTTATGTTTTTATTATTATATATATTTTTAATTTTTAATGTATTTTGTTACTTTTTGTTTTTAATTTTAATTGCTTTATTTTAATTTAAAACTAACCCTAACTTCTAACTTAGTTGCTAACCTAGGTATTAAACTTAATTAACAATTAATTAATTAATATTTAATTAATGATTAATTAATTAATAATTAATTAATGATTAATTAATTATTAAATAGTCATTTATTAATCAATTTTAACCTAGACTAACCTTATTGCTAATTCTTTTGTTTATCCTAAGTCTGTTCATGCAGGGATGGAAGGCGGGATAATGGAGGCTGACAAAGGACAAGGGGGTGAGGATGCAGCATGGATGAAGGATGCAATAGGGTGATAGGGGATTGAGCGACAAGAATGGAGGGAGGAAAACAGAATCACCTGAGCCATACTTCGTCACCGGGAGAGATGCCAAATCAACAGTCGAAGAATCGAATCGCCTATAATTATAGGACCCTAACAGGTCTCATGATGAAGATCCTCACTTGTTGACTCGCCTCTCTTCCCCCTCCATTTTGCATCATCCTTAACCCTTCTTCCTTATGCATCATCCACTTATCCTTTCTAACCCATATATTGTTGCACCTCTAATCCCCTCACCCTCCATTTCTTCACCCGTCCACCAATTTTGTCCCTCCATGAATAAACAAGCTTAGGCTTAAAAACAATAGGCTTACAATAATGGTTAGTGGTATTGTTAATATTAATTATCTTAATAAAGTTAATTTAATTAGGTTAGTGTGTTTAGGTTACAAATTATGTTAGTGTAATAATATATTAAACAAAATTAAACATTAATTAAAAATTAAACAAAACAATATTAAACAAAATTAAACATGAATTAAAATAAAACAATTTAAAAAAATTAAAACAAATAAAAAATACATATGATAAATAAAACACACAAATAATAAAACAATAAAACAAATATAAATAAAACTAAAATTTAGACAGTAAGTTCAAAACACATTCCTTTCTCATATTCCGGAGCTCCCCCCTTACGTCACTCAATCAAGGGGGATCCGGAAAGTGAAATGACATCTCCCACATGTCATCACCATGTGATTTCGGACCCCCCCCCTCCCCCTAATACCACATACCACCCTAGGGGGACCAAAATCCACTCTCCCCCCTCCGAAAACCACTCTCAAAACTGTTTTTGACCAGTTATCTTCAGAGGCATGTTCTGGGAAAACGAAGGTGTATTTTCGAAAAATGAAAAAGGCCCTTCTCTTAAATGGGCTGAAATCCAATAACCTCTCTCATTTTTTGCAAATGTGGCATGGTTTGGGAGAATATACAACATTGTTAATCCCTATTTTTCTGGATTCTGGATTTTCTTGTTTGACACATATTTTTCAAACCCAAATCCCAGATAGATGGAGATGAATTTGAAAAAAACGAGAGAGGGGTTTTATCATAACACGGTTATTTACAAAAAAATCCCCCATATTTTACACAGACATCTTAGATTTGGAGAATCAAATACTTACTTGGACCCTATTTTTCAGAATTTAGGGAGGCGAAATATTCAAAAGGGACAAATGGAAAATATGAAGGGATAGCAAACATAGTTCGTGGAGGTATCTTCAACCTCATTCTAGATGTCAGATGACTCGAGAAACCTAGAAACAGAGGATCAAGATGCAACCAATCATCTTCATATTTCATGACACAATTTTTCATAGGTGGCCACAGTCAGCAGCAAAGATAAGTCATGCAACAAAAATTAAAGGACAAATCATAAACAACCTCCATCAAATCAGCACTGGAAGTTCAAAGTAAATCAAAGACAGTTCTATATTATTTTAATTAAATATATAGTTAGTTTAGATTTTCCTAATTTATATCCTAGACATTAATGACATGAACAATGTAGATAACTTATAAATACTTCTGATTACGAAGTATTAAGAGATGATCCGTTGGGATCGAATTGAAGGATGGAACCAATATTGTATCAGAGCTCACAGAGCCTCCTTTCTTTCAAAACTTTGGTAATACAATTGATACATTGACATGATTCTTGTGTCATTTATGTTGGTGAAGTACATATGTCTTTGTTTATGTTTTCTCCCTTCTCTGTTATAATTTTATGTGTTTCCAATCTAAATTATTCAACAAAAGACTGAACAACATAATTGGTTTTGTTGTGCACTCTGTTCCTGGATTTGGATAATTTCAATGTTTTTTGCTTGAGGGTTAGTTCTAGAATTCTTAATTTCTCTGGTACAATCCGATCCCCTCACCTTTATTTTCAAATCACTCATCAATGTTAAGAATCCAACATAGGTGCCTATCCTTCCCTGTTATGTTTTTTGTAGAAACTGCCTTGATTGAACACACACTCTTTGACTCCATTTCCCGATGCCCCTCCCTCGTTGTTCCAACCAAATAATTTAAACACCAAACCATGTACTTTCATAACTATCCTAACATTCTAATCCAAACATAGCTAAATAATACAGAGAGATCCCTCTTTGAGTCTTGGAGGGCTAGATCCTTGACTCCAAAGTGGTTTTGTAGTTACCTCTGCCCATTTTTTATTTATCCTAAGAAATTACAAAGTAATAACATAGTGGCAGCCATACTGGGGAACCTTCCTCAAAAAATCATATCAAGTTCCAGATCTGATTATTGATGGTGGATAGTGATCAGACATAAGAAGGTTGAACCATCCACCTAGTGACTCCAATCAACTCCAATCAGTTTCAAAGACTCCACTGAAGGAAGAACCTGAAACATGACAAGACAATCTGAAAAGATCAGGTATGCAAGTTGGAATTTCATCCAAGACATAATAAGTTTTATTTTTAATTATTTCCTCTCTTTTTATAATCCTGGACAAGACCATATTTTTGAAACTTGGGTTGATCAAATTCAACCTGATGAGCCTCAAGAGATCAAGCCTAGTTTTTCAATCCTTGTACATACTCCTACACCTATAAATATTCTAGATAGATACAAGCCCCTTGTATTACCTCCTATACTCCATGATTTCCCTACAAATTATTACAAATATATTCCCAGTTTTGATGGAGAATATGGTAACATCACTGCTGAGAAACACAATCAGGGTTTTGAGAATTTTCTTGATCTTTTTTAGGTTGAGTAAAATGATGTCTGCATCAGAATGTTTGCTCTATCTTTGCAAGATAGAGCTAAGGAATGGTTCAAAAGATTTTCATCTGCAAGCATATCCAATTTTCATCAGTTTTTAGAAGTCTTCCTTGGTAGATGGGATATCAAGAGAAATCATTTTCTTATTTTAGAAGAGTATGATCATTTCAAAAGACAGCCGGGATAAACAATGCAACGCTTTTCAGCCAGATTCGATCAAGTTTACAATTCAATGTCTGCTGATATAAAACCTCCTCTTGGTTTATCTCTCTTACACTACCCATATGCCTTTGATTCAGAGATGGCATTTCAATTGAGAGAAAGGAACACTACTACGCTCAAGAAGATGTAGGAAAGTGAAATTAGTGTGGAAGCTAATTTGTTGATCAAAAGGTCAAATATCAAGGCAGAAGAAAGGAAGAAAATAGCAAAGGAGCAGCTGAAATATTCAAAAGAAAAACTAGAAATTCTGACGAGCACAATGAAATAAATGATGCAGAAAGTTATCATGAGAAATGAACTTGTTTTCCAAAAGAATCATCTTCCATTGGTTACAGAGAAATAAAGGGTCATTGTTCCCAAGAATTTTGCAGCTCACCCTTGGTGTCCTAGGTCACAAAAATATTATTGTATGTATTCTATTAACAACATGGACATAGATGAAACTTCAAATCAGATCGTAGAAGAGCCATCACCTTATCTGATTTATATGATTGTTGACCTTTCTTACATAGATTATCTACCCAAGTATGATCAATATGATAATGATTATGTGGTTGAAATAGATGTTGATTGTTCAAAGAAACCAATGGCATGCTTTTGGGAGAAGGAAGCTCAGTTACAGCTCAAATATGAAAATCAATTTTATAACCCTAAATTGCACCATACATGCATACCTAGCATCAGGCCATCTTACCTGCCATTTTTGGCAAGCTATCACTGAAATATCTTCCTAAAAAACACTTTTTTTGGAGATGTACGTGCCCTGCACCATTATTCCCGCGTATGTATGCTTTCTGCACCACTACAACTCACGTATGTACAGTACCTGCACCATTACAACTCGCGTATACCCACAAAAGTTGGAAAAAAAACAATTGCAAGAGAATACAGGCTTTTGGGTAGTTTCCTAACCAATTGACCACCCATAGCCCGTCACCCAACCGAATAACTATCTTTTTGGCATATAAAAGAAGGTGTTGGGGTCCCATTCGTGGAATAAGCATGAAAGTAGTTAAACTCTACCCATTTCATAATCCCCCCTTGCCCCAAGAATTTGCAGCCACATTGTGAGTTTTGAGCCAGAATTCCCTGTTCTAGCCTTTTTTCTCCATTACTAGCCTAATCCATTTCCTAGAGAGAGCTGAAGAGGAGAAAGATGCGTGGAAGAAGTTGGAGCTTGGTGAAGAGGAGCCCAGGACCGAGTTCGAGGAGGCGTCACCGATCTCATTTTGTAAGTGACTTTGTGATATTAATATAAAGAAGTACTTTTTTCGTCCCGCCACATGATGTGTTCAATCTTGATATTTGATTTATATTTTATTATGACATTTAACCCACTAATTCATATATAGAATGCATGTTCGTAGTTGCTTGTTTGTCTTTTGGTGAATGCAGGTCAGCCTTGGGAGGATATTTGAAGTCGAGGAACAACTGAACGCAAAGGGATCGACACTGGGCGCGGAGTTTAAGGTAAGACTACCGGATCCCTATACTTTGTACTTTATGCATGAATGTGGGGTATTGTCGGGATAGTTTTTAAAAGTAGGAGAATTTAGACAGTTATCTCTGCCTACACTTTAGAACCCTAGTGTAGTCCATAGGGGGGTTTTCCCACTATAGCAATCAGCCTATGCATATTAATTATGACAACAATGAGGAAAATGCAGAAAATCTTAGAGTAAGTGGAAAGTATTTTCCCTTATGTTTCTCTTCATTTCAATTTCTGAGAGAAAACTATAAGAAAGTTGTCAATAGTACGGATGGAGAATGTTCTGATCAATGAGTTTAAGATGCCATTGATGATATGGAAGTTGTTATAGACCCAGAATTGCATCCCTTGAGCTACATTGATTTTCAAATTCCAGATGAAAGCTTAGAGCCTAAGACAAAATATGAGTTAATACAAAATAATTATGTACCATTAAGCTTTAATTCATTTTAGTTTTTAAAGAAGAATCTTGATAATGTCCTAAATGATAAGCACATAGAAAACTATAAAGTGTCATTGGAACCAATGCAATAGTCATCCCAGTTCCTACATGATCCAATAGCTGATGTGTTGGATGACTTGTGTTGTCCAAGTCATGTTTCATTTGAAAGATATGAGCTTAAAATAAGTTATGATATAGACTTAATTAGGCAGACAACTTCATGGTGTTGTTCAATAGGAGTCTCATTTCAAAGTTCGGCAGAAAATTTGCAGCCATATCAACAATTGTATAATGATATAAAAATCATATGTGCCATACCCAATTATGACCATAAATTTGTTGAAAGTCAAGAAATAGGTCGTGTATTTCCTGATCCCATAGCAGACTACATGGAATATTTTTTCAGCATAAATGATCAATCATGTTTTTAGCAGTTTCCATTACACTTTGCAATTTTGATTCTGTGGAAAAAAGGTCAAGTTTCCCTTTTGATTATGCTAACAAGAAATCAAGCAATCCACTTGTTTCAATAGCTACTTGACTGGATTCATTGGCAATTTTTGTATTATTTGATTCAACATGATTTTCAGCAGTGTAGGGTAGATAGCAGTGTGCAAATAAACTCATCTCTTTGAGCATCCCTTTCAACAATTTTTTCAATCTCAATTTCAAATTGCAGTACAGTTCCAGTTTAGCGTGCATTTCAAATTTCAGTCTTTAGTGTGGTTTGGTTTCAATTGAAGGATCAGAACAAGTACATGTTGCAGAATAAAGTTTTGGCATCATCGAAATAGATAAGGAATGAGTTTGAAAATTCATAGTTCTTTGGTTCTTGTCACCTCTTGAAAGATATTCCATCCTCAGGTGGAGCCTACGTTAGGGTCCTATAATTATAGGAAATGTGATGACTCAAATATCATTTGTTGGTCTCATGATGAAGCTCCTGGCTTATTGACTCACCTCGCTTCCCCCTCCATTTTGCATCATACTTCACCCGTCTTCCTGCTGCATCATCCACTTATCCTTTCTAACCCATATATTTTCTCACCTCTAATCCCCTCACCCTCCATTTCTTCACCCCTCGGCCAATTTTTTCACTGCATGAATAAACAAGCTTAGGCTAAAAAACAATAGGCTAATAATAAATGGTTAGTGGCATTGTTAATATTAATTAGCTTAATAAAGTTAATTTAATTAGGTTAGTGTAATAATATATTAAACAAAATTAAACATTAATTAAAAATAAAACAAAAAAATATTAAGCAAAATTAAACATTAATTAAAATAAAACAACTTAAAAAAACTAAAACAAATAAAAAATGCATATAATAAATAAAACACACAAATAATAAAAAAAACAATATAAAACAATAAAAAAAATAAAAACAAACTACAATAAAATGTAAAACAAAAATAAAACAAAAAACAAATATAAATAAAAACTAAAATTTATACCCTAAGTTCAAAACACATTCCCTTTCTCATATTTCGGACCCCCCCTTACGTCACTCAACCAAAGGGGGGTCCAGAAATTGAAATTACCTTTACCACATGTCATCATCATGTGATTTCGATCCCCCACCTAATACCACTTACTACCCTAGGGGGTCCAGAATCCACTCTCCCCCCTCCGAAAACCACTCCTGAAACCATTTTTGACTAGTTATCTTCTGAGGTGTGTTCTAGGAAAAGGAAGGCATATTTTTGAAAACAGAAAGAGGTTTTTCTCCGAAATGGTCTTAAATCAAATAACCTCTCTCAATATTTTCACAGGTTCCATGGTTTGGTATAATAGACAACATCTTTAAGCCATATTTTTCGGTATTATGGATTTTCCTGTTCAACACATCTTTTTCAAACCCAAATCCCAGACAACTGGAGATGAATTTCAAAAACCCAAGAGAGATTTTTTCTTAGAACAAGATTATTTACAAAAACCTCCCCCATATTTTACACATACATCTCAGATAGGGAGAATCAAAGACTTACTTGGACCCTATTTTTTAGAATTTAGGGAGGCAAAATATTCAAAAGCGACAAATGGCAAAGATGAAGGGACAGTAAACATAGTTCGTGGAGGTAGCTTCAACCTCATTCCAGATGTAAAATGACTCGAGACACCTAGAAACATAGGATCAGTAAGAAACCAATCATCTCCATACTTCAAGGTACGATTTTTCAAAGGTGGCCACAGTCAACAACAAATATAAGCCATGCAACAAAAATTAAAGGACAAATCATAAACAACCTCCATCAAATCAACATTGAAAGTTCGAAGCAGATCTAAGACAGTTCTATATTATTGTAATTAAAGATATAGTTAGTTTATATTTTCCTAATTTATATCCTGGTCACTAATGACAGGAGCAATGTAGATAACCTATAAATACTTCTGATTACGAAGTATTAAGGGTTGATCAGTTGGGATCTTTTTGAAGGATGGAACCAATATTGTAGTAGAGCTCACAGAGCCTCCTTTCTTTCAAAACTTTAGTAATACAGTTGAGACATTGATAGGATTCTTGTGTCGTTTATTTTGGTGAAGTACATATGCTTTTGTTTATGTTTTCTCCCTTCTCTGTTATAATTTTATGTGTTTCCAATATAAATTATTCAACAGAAGACTGAAGGACATAATTTATTTTGATGTGCACTATATTCCTATCTTTGGATAATTTCAATGTTTTCTTCTTGAGGGTTAGTTCCAGAATTCTTAATTGCTTTGGTATAATTCAATCCCCTCACCTTTATTTTCAAATCACTCATCAATCTTAAGAATCCGACATAGGTGCCTATCCAGCCCTGTTATGTTTTATGTAGAAACTTCCTTGATTGAACACAAAATATTTGACTACATTGCCTAATGGCCCTCCCTGGTTGTTCCAACCAAATAATTTAAAAACCAAACCCTGTACTTTCATAACTAGCCTAACATTCTAATCCAAACAAAGATAAATCATACAAAGAGATCCCTCTTTGAGTTTTGGAGGGCTAGATCCTTGACTCCAAAGTGGTTTTGTAGTTACCTCTGCCCATTTCTTCTTCAGCCTAAGAAATTACAGAGTGTTAACACCTACTACATGGATTGGGAATTAGGAGCCTTAGGTTTTTCCTCTTACTGGCTAGTCTCTTATGGTTGGAGGATTTGTATCCCATTTACTATGTTCTATTAAACTCAAAGAAAGAATATTTGGGTTAGTTTCCTATGACCACCTTGTTCTTTGGTGTGCATAGTACCACTTCAAGTCTATTTTGTATCTTCCCTTTTGGGTTGGAATCCCAATTCAACTTGTTGTGTTTTCTAACTAGGAAAGTATGTCTCGATCATTTTGAATCATTCCTTTAGGTTATTTTTACCTATCTCCTATCTAGCCTACAACGAAATTTTTTCGACATGGATTATAGGGAAGTCAAGGAAATTCATAGGGTGCTATGCATACATCAATATTTCATAAAAAAACAATAGGAAATCTATACTCTTGGTGGCCACCAAGGTACATGCGAACAAACATCGATGCATATCTCAAAATGTCATTATTATGGATGTTGTTGTTTACCAAAAGAGGAAAATTCAACTGTTGGAAGATGAATTCTCAATGTTAAGGAATATTCTCTATAACCTTACGAAAGGATCCCATTCAATTGCCTCAAATTACAAAATTTTAGTAAATGTAGCCCCAGATGATCTCAAGGAAGAACAAGCAGTTCATCAAATGATTGAATATATGGATTTGGACAACCAAGAATCTCATCCCACTAATATGATCCAAGTTGAATTCTCAGGAAGCATGTTTTTAATTAGTATTTCATGTTATATAGAACATTATTAATATGAGGTGTCTTTTTTAGAGTATACACTAGTAGAAGCCTTTTGAAATCCTCTATGAATCATGATTTGGAATTCTTTATACCCTACATATGTTGTCTATAAATAATGTTGGATTTTATTCAAATACAAAACTCTTTTTTATATCAACATGCTATCTAGCTTGACTATATCTCTTTCCAATGCAAATATTATCCATTTTTGTTACAAAAACATTGTTTGAAATTATATAGTATTTTGAAAAATATTTTGTACTATGTTAATCAATGTTAGGAACAATATCAATCAATATTTTGTTACATATATCATTTGAATTTTATTTCCTTTATGGATTTCAATATTCATATCAATCAATATTTTGTTTGATGATATTGGTCGATATCCTAGGAACATAATAAATATAGGTCCCAATTCACATTGACTGTTTTGTTTGCATTTGACTCTTTCTTCCTTCAGGGGTGAGGGTAGGAATGTTTTCATTCAAATCCTTCAAATTTATGGGTGTGAGGATTGTAAGAAACCCTTGAAAGTTGAGGGATTTCATTTGAGTAATTTCAAGTGAAGATTGAATATCAAAGATGGGAGGAAATGAGTGATGTATCTTAGAGGTGATTGCATCATTTTCAATTTTTCGTGAAAGATGTTAGAGAAAACCTTACTTTATTCCCAACGGAAATAAAATATGACTAATATATCTCAAAGGTATTTATTTCTAGATAAAAGCTATGAAACAAAATATCTACTTAGTTGTGAAATTTTCTCCAATGGGGATGAGAAGTGTGAATCCCCAATGAAGTATCTCAAATGACAATCCTTCGAAAATGTTGGAGGTTGATGAATACTCTCTTGCATTATAGGAACGAGTAAAATGAACCATGTGGGTGATGGTAAGATCGTTAATAAAAAGTGGAATGATGATATCAAGAAAGAGAAAAAACTTGATGCGCTTAGCAAGTAGTTCCTTGATTAAAAAACTAGTGAGCTAAGTAAAAAAGAAAGAGGCATCAATTTTATTTTTATTTCCTACAACTTGTAAATACGGAAAGAGGCACGATGTACCAAATTTGTTTGTTTTTACATTGTAATCAAAGTTTATCTCTCTAGATGTTATTAATCACTTTGTTTTTAATCAAATGTCATATGGTAGTCTTACGCAATCTATTTTAAATTAAAAAATATTTATTGATTCATAATTTTCATTCAATAATAATAATAATAATAATAAAACATACTCACATTGTTTTTTTAAATTCAAGCAATATTAGTTGCAATTAGTGTTTTTTCTTTCAATAATTATTCATCTCCTACAAGAATGCTCGATGTACCTTACTTTCAGTGACTTCGATTGACGTCTGTGAGGCCTTAACTAAATTATATTTTGAAAAATAAATTAAAAGGTCATCTACTGACATGGAAAAACTTTAAAAATGGTATAAATGTGACAAATGAAAGGCATTTCCTTTTTTTCCCTTTTACTAAAATATTGATTACAAAAGTTTGTAGAATTCGAGTGAAACCTTCATAGATAATATAGCTAGCAACAATTCACACAAAGCATGAAAAGTTGAGAGAGGGAGAGAAGAGATGGAGAGAATGAATAAAGAATTGTATTAACCACTAATACACACTCAAAGAGAATAATTTACAATATTTATAAGCTACAAGATCAAACTAATGTTCCATATTATTCTTCTAGAGAGATGTGGACACACACTAACAAAAACTGGAGTGAACTTCCACCTAGTCCTAGGTAAATGGCCATGCAATCATCAGTTAAGTGGATAATCACAAGTAGAGTGAGGAGACTATCATGCATGCACATGTGTGGCACCTTCTGGGTGATGATACGAAGGTAAATGTGCCCTCTTGGTGATGATATTTATGTGAGCATGCAACTGAGGTTTCCATGAAAGACTCTACTCCACTAGTCTAACTAAAGTGAAAATGAGTAATGACTAAAGAGGGTGTGTCTCCCTCATCTAGGGGAGAACATATTTGATAAAGGGTTCCCTCAACATAAACTAATCAACCTAGGAAAATAAATACTAGGTGGGTGTGCAATATCTCCAACACCCCTCCTGAATGACTAGTAGGGAGTATGAATGGGTTCCAAAAATAATCCATGTTAGGTACCCATTTTGCAATGAATTTATTAAAAAATGGAACAAAAAAAAAGAGGAAAGAGGGAAAACCTCATGGGAAACCCCCCCCTCAAGATACAATGATGAAAAAAAGTAGGACAACTACTAGGCAATTGTTTTCTTCATCCCAATGAGATGTATCTATGGATCTAATGAAGTACATGCACCATTGGATGTTCATATATATCCACTTTCTCTTATTGGAAGGAAGAAGATCCAAATCCCCATCATTTATGGAATTTTTCCAATGCAGATTCTCTTCAACTTTTGCATAGGTCCAAGGGTCGAAAGCTAGAACCATGTAGCAATGCAATTGAATTACTGGTTCTATGAATGTGAGAGCATGTTGATCTCCCTCAAATTGGGATCTTGTCCTTCTAGGATCAAAAGGATCATCCACAAGATCACCGACTATTGGTAGGATAGATTGTGCCCATTTGGGTCTTGGTTATGAACTAACACATGAATGCTCATATAATTCTAAATTTTATTCATAAATCAAATATGAAATATGATCTGAATAGTAGGATATATAATATTTTAAATCTACTCTAGGAGGAAGCCGATAATCTTGTTATTCTAGTTTCTTTCCTATGGGATTTGTCTTGGCATTCGTCAACATGCATTCTTCACAATATTCCTTTATCCAAAATAGGAACTCCAATTTGGTCCATAATTTTTCTAGAGTTGAGAGTGATACTACATGGAGTTGTATTTCAAGATAAACAAACATGCAAATAAGTTCGAAATCCATATCCTGTCTGTTGAGAAAATAATTTTTCTCATCAATGGAAGTGGGCTATATTTTGTTTTCTATGGTTATTTGATATAAGCCTCTTCTTCTAAGAAGAAGAAGAATATTTGGCTTCCAAACTGTTGATGGGCGAAATTGAACGCTCGTCAACTGGAGGAGTGGGTTTGGTCTAGGGTTGTCTAAATAACCCAAGTCGTTTGGGATGATCCACCCCGAAGGGTTTAGCGGCTCCGTTGGCCGATCTAAGTCCTAGGAAAATGAAAGAAAACTAAACCAAAGGAACTAATCTAAATGAAAAACAACAATTAAAGCAAACTATAAACAAATCTGAAAGCATATATACAGTTTACTAACTAATACTATAGAGTAATAATTCTATGAAATTAAATGTTCAGCTTATCAATACAATTAAATCTCAATTATGTATGTACAATATTTACAGAATACAAATTTTAATCGAAATTTGTAAAATTATTTGTAAAATTATGACAGCGAAACTATTGTTTTTTATTTTTATATTTTTTATGAGAAAGAAATAAAATGAAAATTAACTAAGATGAGCAATTAAAATAATAATGCTAACTATAAATCTGAACTATATATCTATCCAAACTTACTGAGAATTCTCAAATTTATTAACTATTAAATAACAAACTGACCTGAAGTAACGCTTCCTATTTGTCCTATGCACAGTACTCGATTTAGCTATTTGATGGGAGGAAACCCGCACCCAATTTTTACACAAGCTTCTTGTAAACAGGAGGCATCAGTGCTCTTTGAATACAGATAACAGAAAAAACAAGACATAAAACGACAACAATCTTATAATTTACAAATCATCACAGTTAGATAAATCCCTGTGCAAAGATTTGTACAGAATAGTTCAATTAACGAAGAAGGTAAACCTTTACTCATTAAATTGAAATAGAGTAATTGTTGTACTAAAAATGAGATACATAAGATATGGACAGAATTTGAATCACAACGCATTAACCTGTAACAAGTCTTGATATCTAAAGTAGTCAATAACTTGATCACAAATTAAAATGCACAAAACTTGAACGGAAGTATGATAAATTGAAAGCTAAAGCTGTTACAAAAGATCCACTTCCATTCGAGTCTGTATCATCATAAATCCATAGTCTTTGCTCTCCCAACAGTGATGGGTTCTTTACAAAAAATAATGAGTATATAAAGGCCACAGGGTAAAACATCCCTATGGGAATTATCAAAAACTGTTTGCAAAAATATGGGAACAATCTCCCATGTCTCTAATTCTGCCTATGACTAACAACTTAAAACAAAACTATATCACAAAAAGCATGTTCTAAACTGCCACAGTATGTCCAATTTGCCATTAAAATTCGTATGTACCTATGGATAGGCAAAAGAAGACAATTTTAGATAATGTTTTAATTGTAAAATCAACAAAATCTAAATTTTAAGACTAGCTACAGAATCTCACGATTCTGTAGCTGGTCTTATTTGCAAACATAACCGTTTTAAATCAATCCAAATGATAACAGAAATATATTCGACCTATTAAACCAATCTTTAATTACTAATTGAAAACAAAGCAAATCATTCACGCCAAAACAAACCACAACTTTTATGCCAATTTGAAACAAACGAAATCGTGGTCAATTAACCAAATGGTAACAGGGATATATGTGATCTGTTAACCAACATTTTTATTACCAATTTGAAATAGACAGAATTGTTTTTTACAATTAAAAGCCAACGAAAACATTTTTATGAATCAATTTCAATCGACACAGACTATAATCGATCAAACAAATCTTTGACTTAACACAAACGCCATAGTTTATTTCAATTCAGAACTTAACAAAATCGTTGTTGAATCAAAACAAAAATAACAGAATCATTTTTTAATTCAAAACTAACAGAACTATATCAAACCAAACTTTGATACGAATCCAACGCATATACAAACGACTATGCTAATTCAAGGCATGCAGCATCGTTTCTGAATCAAACTAAACAGAAATGAATCGAACTAACTCAGGGAAAACACAATCATTATACTAATTCAAGAGCAATTAAATCGTGTTAAATCAGTTCAGGAAAAACATAGCTATACTATTTTAGCAAACAAATCTTCAATGCAAATATAATTCAAAACGAAATCAAAATAACAGAATCATTTTTAAATCTATTTAAACAAATAGAACTAAATGGGAGCGAACACAATCGGCTAACCAAATCATTCAAAATCGATGTTTAAATACATACCTGGGCTGTAGAAAAATGATTCGGTCAAGATAACCTTGAGTTGACAAAGGTCGTAGCTGCCTCAACATTTCTAAAGACAATTGAACCCGTAGTCTTTTGCTTCTTCTCGTTGGCTTGTAGACTGTCATTCTTTTTTGAAAACACAGTAACTCATTCCTCTAATGATTTAATCTTAGATTGCAACAGGGGAACATCGGTGTAATAACGTTCAAGCCAAGAATTGAATTGAGTACATGGTGATTGATCGGGCCTTGGAATTACAGGCGAGGGCTCTTTCAAGTTACCAGGGGTTCCACTGTGAAGCTTAATTCCCGAGAAGTTAGGGTCATTCTTGAGGCACGGGGGTAGGTTGGAAACATAGTCACAGGGTTCCACAGAACAGAGGCCATGAGAGTAAGTGTATTCCTCGGCCAAGAAGCGTTCAATCTCAGAGTCTAATTCCTTACTCAAAACAATAGGCTTCTGGTCAACATTTTGTTTGGGCTTGTTCCGGGCACATCTAGATATCCATCGTGCATTCTTCTTTCCCCTACTATTGAAACCAGTATCACCTTTGCCTTTCTTCCTTACAGGCCTCTTGACGGTCTTAGTATTGTCTTTAGCACATGGGTCGGCCATGGTATCGGGTAGGTCAATGTTGGGGCAATTCGAGGGTTTGACAGGGGGTAGGAGGGTTGGAGGTGGCACGACAGGCCTAGCCAGGGTTTCAGTGACCACAACCTTGTCCACTTGAACACACTCGGGAGTGGAAAAGCCATTCCTTGATAGGAAGGCTTGCCAACAGTCACCACTGAGCTTCAAATGGTGAACGGTAATGATTTTGATCAAGCAGTGATGGAAAAGGCTGCTATCAGCCTTCTCACACTTAAATCATTTGGACATTTTGTACAGACTGTGTAGGAGGTAGTGAGGCATGCTCAGAGGGTAGTCTATAA
This sequence comes from Picea sitchensis, assembly GCA_010110895.2. Classification (NCBI taxonomy): domain Eukaryota; kingdom Viridiplantae; phylum Streptophyta; class Pinopsida; order Pinales; family Pinaceae; genus Picea; species Picea sitchensis. Next base: position 90,001 of record SNQJ01S0008216.1, read on the forward strand.
AATTCATAAGCAACCTGAGATGATAAATAAATACCAAACCATAACGACCTTCGCAAGTCACGAATTGCTTAACAATTGCTAATAGATCATGCCACCTGGTCTTAAGGGAAGTGACAGGCATACCTCTATCACAACTAACAATCTTCCTCGATGTGAATAGGAGCGGCCATGGCACCTCGTCCACTTTTGAATTCTTAAACCACCTCTACCCTTTAGCTGGTAAGCCTGTAGCTGAGCTGAGGAATTCCTCATTTAGCTTGAGTTGGATATCTCCGACCTTAGCCCTGCACCCGTCGAACGTGAAGGCAAATTGTTGGGCGACCGAAAGGTTGAAACCCTCAAACTTTTGGATGAAAAATAACAAACCACTATTCTCCAAATCCTCACGAGCATTGTCAAATAGCAGGAGTGTTTGGATTCCATTAGGTTCTATGCACACCACAGGTGCCATAGGACAAAACACACAGTGAGCAAGGTAAACAAACAGGGTTTTGGACAGGGTATATGCAGAACCGCAAGCTCACAGGCTTCCCCGAAACCAACAGAGGTAACTCGGGATAGAAGGTAGGCATTAATGCCTAAGTGTGTGAGGGTGGTGGAACGAAACAATCCATGCAGAACATTCATATCGAATGTACAATCGACGGTGCTATGGTGATTCACTATTGGTGTGTGTTAAAAAAAATGCCAATCAAACAACTATTGAAAACCATGATAAGTCGACCCAAATATTTACACAAGCAATATTGTTTGCATGATTTAAAACAAGGCAATATTTCGAATATAGCACCAAGGATTTGACCATAAAACTTATGCATTGTATGAAACCATTGCACCATGGGTCTGATCATAATGTAAATGTGTTCTCAACAAACCATTGCACCAAATAATTCGATGAAATACTATAGAACATCGAACCACCATTGTATCAAGAACTTAATCACAATCACTAGAACACCATTGCATCACAGATTAATAAAATGAAGTCATATTAACAGAAAATGCAAAGTGGGTAAAAACTTGGTGTCTTGCCAACTGTGCGACTGTCATTGTGTTAGAGGTGAAATGACCACATAAACAAGAGTAACCATAATAATCCAGTGACGATTTTAATGCCATCGACATGACTTCGAACTCAAGGTTTTCACGCTTGCAGTCATGAAAACAAAAACAAAAGGCAGGTGTGTGAATGCACAAAATAATCATGTCGTTTTATTCAAACAATTGCGATGAGAATCAAGGGTTCCAAAACACTTGTGTAGGCAACTTATAAGGATAGGATAAAAATGTGAAATGGCTGCCAACAATGGAGACACACTGGTAGAAGCAGTTATCTCTGCCAAAAAAAACAAATCCAGATTATGATAATAAGAATAATTCTAACTCAAGAACAACCAGAAAATTGTTTAAACATCATCGTTAATCAAAGAATTCTAGCTGTGCTTAAAAGATGAAAATTGATAACAGTCTTAATACAAGCGAGTCATGATATTAAATATAAATCTCCAATACTGTTGACAGAGCCACTGCTGCCAGCAGGCATCCATAGCCTCGACATGGTTTCCATTTAACCCACTCTGATATCCGTATCCTGCTAAGAAGTTCCAGATCGGAATAAAGGACATTTTAAGGTCAAGAGGTTCCATACTTGCGAATTTTCATATACCCAACATTGCTTCGCTGCCAGCGGGCCTGTTCAGTACCCCGACGAAGTTGTCTTGGCATCATGCATTCATTTACCCGCTGCCAGCAGACCTATTCAGCATCCCGACGGGTTTACAAGCACTTCCCACAGCTCTTTTTTGATTTGTTTAGTTTTTAAAGATATATAATTGAGCGGAGTGACGCTGAAAATTATGATATTTTAGACATATTTTTACAGACCTTGAAATAATTTTTAAAACTGTCCTTCATTAATATTCAGAGATGGTTTATTTACAAAATCGACCTTCGAAGGCAGGGAGACATCTTCTGAGTTATTCCCTTAAGGAACAAGAATAGCGTGAGAAGATAATGGATAATCGTGACAGGCTTTACTTACAGACTAAAATCAATAAACTTCTATCAAACAATAGTCTTTCCTCAACTTGGCTGTAAATTTCAGAAGCATATCACAATAGATGTTTAGACATATTTTCATCAGTCATTTCAGAGGAAGAATTTTCTGTTTTCTTTGTCTGAACAGTTCATAATGCAGGTATGTGTATTTCAAAAGAAAGACTGATAAGCATAAAAGGAAACAAAACACACCAGCGAAGAAAGGTTTGAAAGCAAAGAAATCCAAAAAACAAAAGGAAATATGTATAGAACATGCATCTGAAAACCTCATGCAACAAATCCCTTGGGAAACTGAAAGAAAGAGAAAAAATCTTATTTGATGGGAAATCAGTCTTACTCGTGGTACCTTGGGTCAGGGTTGATTTAGATTTATTTATCTCTTTACTTTCCATTTAATATTTTCATGACGATACTGCGTTTTTGAAAATAAACATTCAACTAGAACTAAAGAGAAAAAGGATCAAGAGGACTTCCCTGAAAACAACCATATTATGGTTCTGGTGGTACACCCACTTGCGTTCATGACTGCATTATTACAAGAAATAGTGAGAAATACAACTGAAAGGAAAACCTATTCCTAAACCTACCCTAACTATTAAAAAAATCAGGATACTATGTGAAGTCATGTTTCCAATGTAGCCATCGGAGTAACTCTAATCCTGCAATGAAAACAAGATCAAGCATTACTAATAAGAATGGTAGCATATCAACAAATGACAAAAACATATTACACTTACCTTCATAATCATCATCTAAAAACAAAGTAAGCATGATCTTACCATTCCCTTCAGTATTCTTGATGTATGAATCCTCCATCCATTGTGCAATCTTGTCGTGATAAGGGTCACAATGGCATGGGCGAGTGTAAGTAGGTTTGAAAAACTTGTCAGGATTATGAGGAAATGGAATAACCATCAGCCAAGGCTGAAATGCCCCATCCTCCTGACAATTCTCTAAGTGTTCATTAATTTCTCCACATAGAGGATCTAAAAGAAATATATCACGCCTACTTCCAAGATACTTAGGTAAAAATAAAGCAAGCATAAATTTATCTTTATTATGGAAATTTGTTATATATGAATATTCAAGCCATTCTAAGATCTTGTCACAAAAATGAGGATGTAAACCATGACTTTGATGAAACGAATATATCAATGGGAAACTCCTCATAGGAGGATTCGTGCAATCAATTGGATCATTGGTTTGAATGTTTCCTTCGATGTGATTGATCATTTCAAAATGTGAAGCAACAACATTAAGATTCAAGCTAAATATAGAATGAATATGCAACTTAGAATGTTCGATCTCCATAAAATATAATGCATTGTATTTTTCAACAATAAACTGTGTAAAATCATCTCGCAACATGTCCTTTTCCCATGTGAGTGATGAAAGTGAACAAGCATCAAATTCGGTTTTATCAATGTTATGCTCGGAATTAATTTCACCAAAATTTATCATATCGAAAGGATATGATTGTGGCGGAAAAGAGTAGTATGTTGTAGGTAAGATGTCAAGTCCACCAGAATCTAGGAATAGATCAGGATATAAAGAATAAAAGGAATCAGAAATAAGCAGAAGAAAATAATCTCTTGAACTATGATACTCAACAATGGTATTCTCAAGACAATTCTCTTCACTTTCTTTAAAACTCTTACTCTGTTTTGGTGACGAATTCCTCAACATAATATGATCATCTGGATTTGCCTTTTGTGTGATAGATAATTCAAAATTTATGTGACAAGCATCTAGTCTTTCCTGTGAACAAAGTGCATTTTGCGGATGAAGGTTTAGAGTTTCTTCTTCTAGTTGCATAACTTCTTCTCTAATCAGTTTCATAGGAGTACTAGAACATTCAAGACGATTTTCGTCGCTTAAGTGTTCTTCAATGAGTGATTTTAAATGTTGATTAGAGAATGAGTTACAAGAATGAGGGTATTTACCTTGAGCCAGAAACGAATCATCTTCCATACTAGTCTTATACTGAAAATACACTGATTCAAAGGAAAAACCAGTTTTGTTGTCAATAAGAGCCTGATCAATAGATTCTACCTCCCTGGCTTGTTCAACATTATTGGAAGAATTTTTCTCTTCTTGTGAAGAAGATTGTTCTTGCAATTGAGTGATAGGATTTGCAATTGCTTCTTCATTCGTGATTGAACATGACTGGATGGAAGGGATGGAAACATCATAGAAGAGATTTAATGCCAATGACATGTCATCGAGATTAAATTTACAGAGGATATGATAGACTCTTGTCAAAAAGTCT
>SNQJ01S0008217.1:3210-75797 GCA_010110895.2 Picea sitchensis
GGTATGTGGAACGTCACATAACTCCTCATGGTTAGAGAGTTATGGCCATGAGAAGTTGGAGACCCGAGGTTTGGGTAATGGACGAAAGTTTGTTTGATGGATAACGGTATGATTTATGATATATTTTTATATAATACTATTCTATATGGATAGTGCATGTCATTCCATTTCTTTTGGCATGTGGAACTTCACATAAATCCTCACGGTTTGAGATTTATGGCCTTACAAAGTTGGAGGACCCTCATATGTCATCTAGAAGCCCTAAAAGGTCAAACTAGTCAAAGCGGTTTAAGAGATTTTAAAAGGTAAATAATAAAGTGAAGTAATTATTTTATTATAATTCAAAGTGAATAAAAAACAAATTATTTCAATAATAAATTTAATGGAGAAATTAGAAGTGGGTTAACCCTAAAATAAGGAAAGTGGGTCCAAGTGACCTAGAATATGTTTTTAAGGAAGCTACTTGGAGAGTATAAATAAGAGGCAAGGCTCTCTCATTTTAATCACACTTGAGAATATTGAATATCTATAGGTTTCTTAGGTAACCAAGGATATCTAAGCCGAAATTCTAAGGGAAGGTGAAGAAAAGAACGTTGAAATGCAAGGAAGGATAAATTCTTTTGATGGTGCTTTCTAAGGTATGTTATTTACAGGTCATCTCACCATTTTCTCTATAACGTTTTTTATATAATGATTCAGACCATGAAATTTGTATTCCACTGAGAAAACATATCCAAGTTTCTATGGTGAAATATTAAGCTTGTGTTTCTTTTTATTTTTGGAGTTACACTCCGTGGAAAATAGGGTTTCTGGCTAGTCCTGAAACTAGTAAAAAATAGGTGTTTCGGGTAAAAATGTCATAAATTATTCATAACAGATCCAAATTTAGTGAAACAAAATGTGTTGGTTAGGGTACAGTCTTTAGTATTATTTTTAACAACTTAAGACAAATTCAAAAAATATTCCATGCAGGGCACGCTCTACAAGGTCACTCTCAAGAATAACCCAGAATTCAGCAAGGTATGCCATTTTTTCTATAACTCCTCTTTTGAGAGGTTCCAAGTAGTGACACCTGAAGGAATTGCATAAAACACACTGAAGAACATTTGTATCATTTTCATATCTTTATACATTATAGGTACAAATTTATGATTACTTCAAGTTAGGGTTGTTGACTAATCCAAAACTACTCATGTGAGACTAAAGAAAAGTTTGATGAAAATGCTAGTCTCTTGTTGTTAAAGTTAAGGAAGGTTCAAGTAGTGACACCCTAAGGAATTGCATAAAACATTAATCGGCAACATTTGTATCATTTTCACATCTTTATACATTATAGGTACAAATTTACGATTACTTCAAGGTTAGGCTGTTGACTAATCCAAAACTACTCATGTGTGAGACTAAAGAAAAGTTTGATGAAATGCTAGTCTCTTTTGTTAAAAACAAGTTAAGGAAGGTTTGCGTGGAATGTGATAATATACACTAGGTCTATTACAGCTACAAATAATATTTGATGATGAAATTGATGAGGATTGGTGTTGAGGTGCACATGGTTGAGACAAGTAGTTGATGATTGGCACATACATGAGGTGTATAGTTGATGTTGGTACATACTGATGAGTCATAGTTGATGAATAGTTGACACATGATTGGTACATACTTGTATACATGGTTGGATTCACTTGTTTATGGTACAGATGATTGCTGTGTTATTTATGTCAAAGTTGGCGGTTGATGCACTGGTTTTATTGGTGCAAGCTGTTACAGGTTGATTACAGTTGGATGCATGGTTGATGCATGTTGGTACAGGCTTACAAAGGGTGGTCACGCTGAAAGGTGTGACAAGTGGTTCCATCATTCTACTTCTACTCTTTAGGGTAGTAGGATAGGGAAAGCTGATAGGTATTGCAGTCAAGAACATAGGGTTGTGTTCCTTCGTTGTAGCCAATTAATTGGGGATTTGGAGCTTCCTCAGGTTGTAAAGGCCCCGAGAAACTAGAGGTTGGAGCCTCCTTATATTGCAAAATGCAGCTGGAAAACAAAGGAAGTTGGTGCTTCCAATGAATGTAATTCTTCAAGACATATAAGAAAAAGCATTATGTGGTTTTCTCCCGATTTGGGTTTCCACGTAAAACACTGGTCTACTGTGTATGTGTATGTTTGTTCATTTGTTCATTTATTATTTACTCTGCATTTATTGGATGATAATTCTTCATTGATATAACTCTTGGATTATATGGTTAAAAAGGATTAAATTTCTCTATTACTTATTCACCCCACCTCTCATTAATCGAACAAATTCATCTAGAAGGAATTGTCAATGTGGATGCAATCCCATCACCCGTCGAGGAAACAATGATCCCATCACTTATTGAAGAACAAGAGCCAATCGATGAGTAGATGGATGTGGATACAAGGGTCGAAGGAAAGAAGCCCACTGAAGCACAAAAAAATACACACCATCTTGGTTTGGTAGCACTGCAGTAGGTGAAAAAATAATATGACGAAAGAACTGAATAAGACAGGCCTAGGGAACAAGATGAAGCAGAGCAACAACATATCACAAAGATAGCTCCACAAATAGAAGAACAATTATGAGTAGAAGATGTTACAGGTGAACCAAAATTAGACACAGGGGAAGAAGAAGAAGTGCATCAAGAGGCAGGTACATCAATTGAGAAAGAAAATAAGAAGCGAAAACATCCAATACATAGGTCACCATGAAAGAAGGAAGAGGTCACAATAACACTACCATGCATACCAGAAGGAGTGACAATTCTTCCTAACATTTTATGATTGTAGAAAAAATGAGATATGCAGACCATGATGTAGTAGAAAGAGATAAATTCCTTTAATTTTAGCCACAGGTATACATGGAGAGAAAAGGGATAAGTGCAGCAAGAGTTCCAATATTGAAACCAAAGCAGTGGATTACAGGGTTGTACAACACATGGATAATGAACCTATTGGAAAACCCTCATTTTGGATGAGGCAAGGATGTCAATAACTACATCAAACAATTATTAGAATTAGTACATGGAGGTATTTTTTGGATAGACATGCCAATATCAATCGAAGTATACCTAATTTCAAATATTACAGGGCTTCCAGTAGATCGAGAGAAACCTGAACAATATATGGATGATAAAATTAAGGAGAAGGCTCTGGAAGAGGAAACAAAGAAGACTTACGGAAAAATAAGAGGGTCTTGGGGAATTATAATGATGCAGGAGCATCGTAAGCAGCCAGCCAAGCAAGCAATGTAAAAGCGAGAGACAGTTGGAAAAGCACCAGCGCACATTTTGAAGTGTTTTGAGATTAATGAATGGACATTAATGTAATAGTTAAGGGAAGCGTACTTACACTTATGTCTAGATGTTGTAAATATATCTTGAGCATTGCTCTCATCTGTAGTATGAAAAGTCATTTATGTGTAATGAATGCAAGTAGGTAGATTTAATTTAATAGATTAGATAGTTTAGAAGCGCAGCAGGGAAAATGGATATAAACACCCTCACCCTTGTATCATTGTAATTTTGGGGATGATTATTCAGAATTCATAAGTTGTAAAGATGAAGCAGAGAGTTGTAGAGAAGAACCCATGTACAGGAGCACTTGAGTTAATATATGAAGCTTTGACTCAATTTTTATGGTGTTATGATGCTTATTGTTCACATTTGTTGAATGGTATGTTTACAGTTGATTTGTTTCTCTGGTTATGCATTTGTTTCAATGTTGTGTTGTGTGTTATTTCATGTTGAATGAATAAAGTCTGAGAGAGGAGAAGAATGAGTTTCAATTGTTTATCTTCCTGATAATTCTTGCAAGGAGTGCAGTGAATGTCCGCAAGGTGTGTGTTGATGAGGGCTAAGTTTTATCTCAGAAAGATCAGGAGAGATACCATTGTTCTCATACCAGCTGAAGTGCAGGTGAAGCATAGATTCATGCAAGGTGTGCGCAAGCCAATTGAAGCCTTGGATTTTATAAATCTAGAAGGAAGGTTGAAGGACCACTGTTGCAAAGAGTCCACAGGGTCGGAGACTCAAATAACCAAAGGTTATTTGAAGATTTCCGCAAGGAGTGTGAGCAAGGATCCTTTTACAAGATTGATTTAGAAAGTGAAAGCTCGGGAGGGATTTAACCTTTGAAGTTATCAAAGGGAGATAAATATTGAAATCGTCTCATAGAAGTCAAGTTCAGGAGGGGGAGCACCGAGTCGTTTGGGCAGAAGTCATTGAGGAGTGCATCTGGTGGTCAAAATTCTCCGAGGAGAACTCACGAAGTCCCAAGGACCATAGGATCCAGAGGAGTGGTAAGGTGGTTAAGATTTGGATGAACCCACCACCCTAATATCAAGAATCAACGTGGAATGTTGATCGTGGTCTGTTTGATCCATCAGATCATTTCGGAGATTCAGGATTCACAAGTTCGGAGTACAGGCCAAAATCCTTGGTCACTCAAGATCCTGAATCGCGAAATGGATTATCAGGTGTGAAATTTCAGAATTTCAGTAATTTAGGGTTCAACATACTGGAAATTCTGATGACAAGGAACCGAGACCCTTTTCATTGAAAATCCTGAAGTCGTGAAATGCAACATGCCTTGGGTGTGGGATTTCAGCATTTCGGATTTTCGTAGTTTGGGAAGTAGAGGAGTTTGTGGTTTCAGAATCGAGAGTTTCAAACTCTCGTTTCGTGAAATCCTGAAGAGGGAAAGGAAAAATCCTGAAAAGTCGAGGGACAATCGCATTGGGCATCAATCAGGTTTCGTGGTTTCGAAACTTAAGAAGTGGAGTTGCTTCATCAACACAACTCCCAAAATAGCAAAGAGAGAACCACCGAAAAGGTGGGTCCCAAGTCTCAGTCGGAAGATACGTGCGGTGGAAGTCAAAGGAGGGGTCAAGCTTCGGCGAAAATCCTGAAAGGCCATCGATTTCACATTCCATGGGACATTGAGCCCATTTTGGCATTCTGGCATTTCAGAGTTCAGGGAATCATAAGGGAAGAGGAATGGCTGTTGGTTGTTCACTCAAAGCCCCGAAAGCCTAAACTCATTTGTTTTTCGCATTGGAGGAGTCAACCTTCATTAACGTTTCACATTTCGGCATTTTCCAAGAGCTGTGGAAATACATCAGGACTCTTCAAATCCAAAAACCCGAAGTCCTTTGTGGCTTAAACAAAGGGTTTAAATAACCTTTGGTGTGGTTTTAGTGAAGATTCTGAGGGGATCTCAGCCCGAGGGCAGGGGGTCTGTCTCAAAGTGGTATCAGAGCCCAAAACAAATTCTTTTCTTTTTATAGCAAAGAGAAAAGAGAAAAAAAATTCAGCCATGCCGCCGAGGAGAAGAGATAGGCCAATGCCTAATCTAGCAGTGGAAAGAGAAATGCATGAGTTACGTGCCAGACTTGATGCTATGGATACAACATAGAGGTGAACAATCGATGTTGGGGATATCAGCAAGGATGAAAGTAAAAATGAAGTTGGAAATGAAGGAGAATAGGTTGCAGTCGAAGATACTACAAACAAATGCCTATTCAGGGTTGTTGCAAGGATAGGTGCCAGGGAAAAAGTGGACATTCCAGTGTATGAAGGCAACTTGGATGTTGAAGAACTTCTAGACTGGATTAGAGCTCTAGACAAATACTTCGACTATGAGGATGTTGAGGAAGATAAGAAAGTCAAACATGTCGTTATTAGACTTAAAGGGCATGTGACATTGTGGTGGGACGAACTGCAGGCTGATAGACGCTACAAGGGCAAGTAGAAAATCAAAAGCTGGGATAGAATGGTTGCAAAGATGAAAGACAAATTTATACCCAAGGATTATCAAATCACTTTGTTTCGAAGGATGCAGAATTTGATATAGAAGCTGATGTAAGTGAAGGAATACACTGAAGAATTTTACAAGATAAACATCAGAGCAGGTCATCGGGAAAGTGATGATGAAAAATTTGGCAGGTACATGAATGGTCTGCGATATGACATTCAATATGATATGGGCATTATGACCATTCAGAATGTGGAAGATGCTTATCATATAGCTCTAAAAGATGAAGATAAGTTGAGCCTAAAGCAAGGTCAGAGAGGCCAAGGTAGAAGTCAAGCTAGAGGCAAAACAATTGCCCAAGACAGGATTTAGAGACCTAAAGAAGAGGGAAAGAAACCTCAAAGTCAACCTGAGAGAGGAGGAAGCTCACAAGGAAGGCAGTATGCTGATAGGAATACTTTTCCTTGAGCCAGAGGAAGAAGAAGAGGTAGAGGAGGTGAAGTGAAATGCTTCCTCTGTGGAAAAATTGGACATAAATCCTATGAGTGTCCAGATAGGAAGAAATATGGTGGTGAAACTCACATTACTGAAGCTCAAGGATGGAATGTTGAGGCAGAAGATGCTAAGGGCAGAAGATCTTTGATGATGAGGGAATTTCTCTTGAAGCCGAAGATGGAGGCAGAGAACCCAGCCCAAAGAAACAGTCTGTTTCGGACTGCTTGCAAAACTAAGGATAGGGTATGCAAGGTCGTAGTGGATAACGGTAGCACAGACAATCTTGTATCTACAGAGATGGTAGAAAAGCTGGAGATAGAGATTGTTGTACATCCAAGCCCATACAGAGTTTTGTGGCTACAAAAAGGACATCAAGTAAATGTCACTAAATAATGTTTAGTTGAGTTTAAAATAGGAGGATATAAAGATGAAATATTATGTGATGTCATTCCCATGGATGTTTGTCATCTATTGTCGGGTAGACCATGGAAATATGACAGAAATGTAGTTCATGATGGGACAAAGAACACGTACACCCTGGAGAAAAATGGTAGGACTCACATGTTGCTGCCAATTAAGGATAAAGAGGTGAAAACATAAATGAGCAACAATGTACTTCTCATGAGTGGGAAGGAACTTCTTGATGAGGTTAAGAAGAAGGAAGACACACAATTTATTGTGGTCAGGAAGCCCAAAATTGTTTTGACTAGTACAAGGATAGATGATTTACCAGAAGGAATCCAAGAGTTGCTGGGAGAGTTTGTTGATATAGTAGTGGACGAACTACCTTGTTCATTGCCACCTATCAGGAGTATAAGTCATCATATCGATCTTATACCTAGATCTAGTTTTCTGAACAATGCATCATATCAGTTGAAGCCGCAGGAAAATGAAGAAGTTAAGAGACAGGTCTAGGACTTAATAGACAAAGGATTGATTCGAGAAAGCTTGAGTCCATGCGTTGTTCTGACCGTGCTCAGCCCAAAGAAATATGGAGGCTGGAGAATGTGTATAGACTCAAGGGAAATCAATAAGATTACCATCAGATATAGATTTCCATTGCCAAGGATGGATGACTTGATGGATTTCTTGAATGGAGCAAAGTTTTTTTCAAAGATTGATTTGAAAAGCGGGTATCATCAAATTTGAATGAGGGAAGGTGATGAATGGAAGACAGCATTCAAGATGAATGAGGGGTTGTATGAATGGCTTGCCATGCCATTTGGCTTAACAAATGCGCCCAGTACTTTCATGAGGTTGATGAACGAAGTCCTGAAGGATTTCATAGGGAAATTCGTCATTGTATATGTTGACGATATATTAATTTTCAGCAAGACAGAAGAAGAACACTTAAAGAATTTAGTTGTAGTAATGAGGAGATTACAACAAGAGAAATTGTTGCTTAATATGAAGAAATCATCATTTATGAGGACAGAACTCATTTATTTGGGTTTTTTTATCTCTGCAAATGAATTAAAAATGGATCCCGAAAAGATAAAGGCGATTAAGAATTGGCCATCACCGAAGAGCATGTTTGAAGTTCAAAGCTTCCATGGTTTGGCTAGATTCTAAAGGAAATTCATCTGAAACTTCAGTGGAATTAGTGCACCGATGATGGATACGGTGAAGAAAATACATAAATCTTTTCACTGGGTAGAGGAAGCAGAGAAGAGTTTCAATCTGTTGAAGAAGAACATCACTGAGCAACCAATTCTAGTTTTGCCAGATTTTAGCAAGACATTCCAGGTTAGGTGTGACGCGAGTGGGTTTGCAATTGGAGCGGTCTTGAGCCAAGACGATAGGTCGATCACATATTTCAGTGAAAAACTGAATGAAGCGAAGGTTAAGTACTCCACATATGACAAAGAATTCTATGTCGTCATACAAGCATTGAAGAAATGGAGACACTATTTGGTTCCTAAGGAGTTTGTTTTGTACAGCGATAATCACGCTTTACAATTCGTGACTCGATGAGACAAGTCGAACCAAAAACATGATAAATGGGTTAAATACATGCAAAATTTTACTTTTGTGATTAAGCATATTTCTGGAACTGCTAACAAAGTTGTTGATGCTTTGAACAGGAAATGTTTGCTTATGCAGGAATTCAGAGTCAAGACTTTGGGTTTTGATAACCTCAAATAAATGTATACGGATGATCCAGATTTTAAAGAGGCATATGAAGCATCTGAGAATCAAATTCTCAGGAACATAAGTCAATGGAATGAATACATAATCCAGGATGGATTATTGTTTAGGGGAAATCAGTATGTATTTTGAAATGCTCCATGAGGGAGAATCTGCTGAAGGAAAAACACAGTGGAGGATTGGCCGAACATTTCGGTCATGACAAGAAGTTCTCAAAGTTGAATGCCTCATATTTTTGGCCAGGGATGAGAACAGATGTTAGGAAATTTGTGGACAGGTGCAGAATTTGTCAGCACACTAAAAGAAAAAGATAGAATACAGGGTTATACCAACCATTGCCCATACCTGAAACGTCGTGGGACGTAGTGAGAATGGATTTCATATTGGGACTGCCAAGGACACAGAGAGGATATGATTCAATCTTTGTGGTAGTCGACAGATTTTCAAAAATGGCACATTTCATACCATGCCAGAAAACCAATGATGCAACTCATATTGCGAACCTGTTTTTCAAGGAAGTCGTCAGACTTCACGGTTTGCCAAATATTATCATTTCTGATTGAGATGCCAAGTTCATAGGGAATTTTTGGAGGACCTTATGGAAGAATTTGGGGACAAGTTTTTCTTTTAGCTCAACATGTCATCCTCAAACGGATGGACAGACATAATTCGTGAACAGGATCTTGGGAGATTTGTTAAGAAGCTTAGTGACTGAACACCACAGTCAATGGGATCACATTCTGCCACAAGAAGAATTCGCTTACAATGATTCACTCAATAGAAGCACAGGACAGAGTCCATTCCAGATTGTATATGGAATGCAGCCGAGGGGAGTTTCTGAATTGAAAGATTTGGAACAAAATGAATTCAGAAGTGCTAGAGCAGAGGACTTTGTAGAAGGAATGAAGGAGCTTCACAGCCAAATTAAGGAGCGATTGCAAAGTTTGAGTCAAGAATACAAGCGAAGAGTAGATCAACACAGGCGAGAAATTCAATTTGAAGTTGGTGATTTGATTCTTGTGCATTTGAGGAAGGAGAGGTTCCCAAGGGGAATGTATAATAAGTTGAAGATGAAAAATATTGGACCGTGCAAGGTCATAAGTAAATTTGGGGCAAACGCATATGAGATTGAATTACCTGATGGTGTCGGAATCTCACCGATATTTAATGTTGCAGATTTGTACCCTTATAGAGCTGAAGAAGCAGGAACAGGGGAGGAATAGAAATAAATTCAATGGACAAAACAAATGCCTGTAGTTGTAGAGCCACAGATGGAAATCATAATTGACAAAAGGGTTAGCAAAAAGACTAGGAGAGAAAAGAGTATTTTGAATACTTGGTCAAATGGAAGGGACATCTAGTTGAAGATGTCAGTTGGGAGGATGAAGTAGAAATTCATAAGCATGGACAGACCGTGCAAGAACTCATGGGAAGGAGTTCATGAAAATTTTCAAGCGAGGAAGTATGATGCAGGAGCATCATAAGCAGCTAGCCAAGCAAGCAATGTAAAAGCGGGAGACAGCTAGAAAAGCACCAGCACACATTTTGAAGTGTTTTGAGATTAATGAATGGGCATTAATGTAATAGTTAAGGGAATTGTACTTACACTTATGTCTATATGTTGTAAACTGATCTTGAGTGTTTCTCTCATCTGTAGTATGTAAAGGCATTTATGCGTAATGGATGCAAGTAGGTAGATTTAATTTAATAGATTAGATAGTTTAGAATCACAGGAGGGAAAATGGATATAGACACCCTCACCCTTGTATCATTGTAATTTTTGGGATGATTATTCATAATTCATAAGCTGTAGAGATGAAGCAGAGATCTGTAGAGAAGAACCCATGTACATGAGCACTTGAGTTAATATATGAAGCTTTGACTCAATTTTCATGGTGTTATGATGCTTACTGTTTACATTTGTTGAATGGTATGTTTATAGTTGATTTGTTTCTATGATTATGCATTTGTTTCAATGTTGTGTTATGTCTGATTTCATGTTGAATGAATGAAGTCTGAGAGAGGAGAAGAATGAGTTTCAATTGTTTCTCTTCCTGAGAATTCCTGCAAGGAGTGAAATGAACGTCTGCAAGGTGTGCGTTGACGAGGTTTGAGTTTTATCTCGGAAAGCTCAGGAGAGATATCATTGTTCTCATACCATCTGAAGTGCAAGTGAAGCACAGAGACGTGCAAGGTGTGCACAGGCCAATTGAAGCCTTGGATTTTATAAATCCAGAAGGAAGGTTAAAGGACCACTATTGCAAAGAGTGCATAGGGTCGGAGACTCAAATAACCAAAGGTTATTTGAAGATTTGTCACAAGGAGTGTGAGAAGGGATCCTTTTAGAAGCTTGAGTTAGCAAGTGAAAGCTCAGGAGGGATTTAACCTTTGAAGTGCTCAAAGGGAGACAGAGATTGAAATCGTCTCATAGAAGTCAAGTTTAGAAGGGGGAGCACTGATTCGTTTGGGAATAAGTCATTGAGGAGTGCATCTGGTGGTCAGAATTCTTCGAGGAGAACTCACGAAGTTGCGAGGACCGTAGGATCCAGAGGAGTTGTAAGGTGGTTAAGAGTTGGACGAACCCATGACCCTGATATCAAGAATCAGTGTGGACTGTTGATCATGTTCTGTTTGAGCTGTTAGATCATTTCAGGGATTCGGGATTTGCAAGTTTGGAGTGCAAGCCAAAATCCTTGGTCACTCAAGATCCTGAATCGCGAAAGGGATTATCAGGTGTGAAATTTTGGAATTTTGGTAATTCGGGGTTCGACATACAAGAAATTTTGATGAAAAGGAACCGGGACCCTTTGCATTGAAAATCCCGAAGTCGTGAAACACGGTGTGCCTTGGGTGTGGGATTTTGGCATTTCGGCTTTCTAGAGTTCGGGAAGAAGAGGAGGCTATGGTTTTGGAATCGAGAGTTTCAAACTCCCAATTCACGAAATCCCTAAGAGGGAAAGGAAAATTCCCAAAAAGTCAAGGGACAATCGCGTTGGGCAACAATTGGGTTTCGGGGTTTCGAGACTCAAGAAGTGGAGTTTCTTCGTCAACACAACTCTCGAAATCGCGAAGAGAGAACCGCCAAAAAGGTGGGTCCCAAGTCTCAGTCAGAAGATATGTGTGGCGGAAGTCAAAGGAGGGGTCAAGCTTCGGCGAAAATCTCGAAAGGCCATCGATCTCGCATTCCATGGGACATTGAGCCCATTTCGACATTCCGACATTTTGGAGTTTGGGAAATCATAAGGGAAGAGGAACGGTTGTTGGTTGTTCACTCAAAGCCCTGAAATCCGAAACTCATGTGATTTTCATGTTGGAGGAGTCAACCTTCGTTGATGTTTCGCATTTTGGCATTTTCCAAGAGCTGTGGAAATACATCGGGACTCTGCAAATCCCGAAACCTGAAGTCCTTTGTGGCTTAAACAAAGGGTTTAATTAACCCTTTGCATGGTTTTAGTGAATATCCTGAGTGGATATCGGACTGAGGGTAGGGGGTCTGCATCATATAATCAATAGGATCAGTAAACCTGCAACAATATTGGAAACCAAGTTATAGGCATGCAAATTTTTACAGAAGTGTCGTAAGGAAGAAGCACCAGCAGTCGCGTAGTGCAGGAATGGGACTTTGCTTAGATGGAGTCCCTACCTATTGAACTTAATTTTGGACAATTACAAAGATGCACAATACTTAGGAATAGAGTTTCATTACTCATGGTTGATCATACTTATAGCATTGGTGGGATGGATACACCCTAAATACATCGCGTTCTATCAAAGGATAGGAAAGTGTCATGCAACACAATATGCAACAGTGTGGCACACTTGAGCAACAAAATAAAGGAAATCCAACTCGAGTATATTTGCGATGTATTTGGAGGAGATACGGGAAAAGGTGGTTGAGACATGGAGGATACCACTAAAAGTGGTGGAAGAGAACAAATATATAACAAATTTATAGGTATCAAGGCATAATGTATGGATTCAGGAAAAGAGAGACCCAAAGAAGAATTGGATATAGATGAGGTACTACATCACTGTAGAGTAATTTCAATGGGATATGAAAGATTATCCATATGAGTGGAAGGTACCAGTGACCTCAAATAAGGGACAAAAAGGGAAGCATCTAGTAGAAGATGGAATTTCACAGAAATCGAATTGTCCAACAACTAATACAAGGAAGGTTGTTGATCATGCAAAGGATAGAGGAGGGAGTGTGACAATGAGAAAAACTAGACAAAAGGCTACTCGAAATCTAGCAGTGCAAGAGAAGGATCTCGTTGAAGTGACTAATGGAGGAGAACAACAAAAGTATATTAATGGAAGCACATAGAAGGAAACAATTATTCCTACATAGGAGGAACTAGAAGAAGGAGGAGATATCCTAGACATAGAAGTACCTAAAAATTCAGTGCAGATAGAAACTCTACCAATGAAGAGGATGATGCTACAAGAAGCAGGACAAAGAAAGAAGTTGAAGGCACACAAAAGTGTCATGGAGCTGATATTGACAGAGGATTATGTTGAACTAGTGGATGAGAAGGTGTAGAACCATGTAGCAAAGTCCTGGGATGATGTTGAGAAGCAGCGAGAAGAAATAATTAGGAAACTAATAGAGGTTAAGGAAACTTTGGCACAACTGCAATTGGAGGAAACACAATAGAAGGAAAAGGAACAACTACAACAGACTGAGCAAGAAAAGATCGTGCATGTTTCGGAAACGCTCTAGATTATAGTGTCGGGTAGTGAGAAGTTTGTGATCACTCAGGATATGATGCATATAGATGAGGAAACAACACAAAAGTCCGTGAAATACATTTATCATGTGGACTTGGTGTTGTCCAAGGTCATAACCAAAGAACTGTATAAACTTCAAGTAAGCATCACACATGAGGTACAATCAAGAGCAGACACAAATGGGACAGACTTACATGTAGCTAAGGATATAAGGGACACAATGAAGATAATAATCCATGAGATACCAGTTGAGGAGGAAGTGAAACAATGCATTGGCTAGATAGAGCAGTGTATAGAAGAAGTCTTCAAATCAATTCTTGCCATTGCACGGGAAGGGGAACATTTACAAACATAAGAGAATATTGGAAGAATACCACAAGACGTGGAGAACTATAAGATCCATATCACAGACTTGATGAAACTCTTGAAAACAAGAATGCCACTATAAGTTATATCACATAAAGAGCAGGAGATGTCTGAACACATGGAGAACATGGCACAAAATATTAAGGAAAGTTTTTAGTTATATGACAGAATCTCACAACTATGGAAAATCATGTAGGAGGATGATAAGTTGTAGGTGTTGGAACAAAATGAAGAAGGAGTCAACATAGCCACGCAGTATTTGAAGAAAAATTAGAAGGAAATGAACATACAGGGGAGGCCGAGAAGTGCACGGGAGCTAAAGAATTTACAGGAAGAACTAAAGAATGTGAAAGAAAAGAAGTAGTTAAGGCAGACTAAGTTGGATCCATCACAGTAAGATGCAAAGAAGATACTGACAGAGATGGATGTAGATAAGGGAAAGATGCAAAACCTTAGTTTGGAATTTGAATAAATACTCAAAGAGCATATCACTGCGCAGAATATGGACTCTATTGCTGAGAAGAATGCACAGGTGAAGACTCGTGTTGAAGAGATTTCATGTAGATTCCATAATTTGAAGGAGACTATCAAAGATGAAAACACTGCTTGAGTGGCTTGGAATGAGCCACAAATTAGTTTTAGGGGCATGTTGTATAAGGCTATTTTTGGGAAATGCGCAACAATTTTTGAGGACAATTGGAGTGTGCACCAGAAAAGAAGGAAAAGAAACACATCAAGCAATAAGGAAAAGTAGCGCCAGAAAGAGAAGAGTTAAAGAAAGGAATGGTTGGATCAAGGACCAACTTCATGCAAGAGGTTGTAAATATGACAAACCTAATCCACTTAGGGTTAGGGTTTTGGGTCCTTATTGTAAGGGGTTTTACCTATTTTGGTAGTATAAATAGGCATTGTAATTTCTGAGGAGATCATATAGCATCTAATAAGTGAGAACAGTTAGAGTACTTTTGTGTAGAGATTGTTTTGGAGATGAGTCTATTTTGGAGTTGTAGGTAAGGGTCAAGTCGTAGGATGTGGATATTGGTGTGACACTGGTTAGCCTCACCATCACTATTATTGAACTTATGATGTAATGCGCACAACGTGACATTTTGAAGAAGATGAATAAATAACCATAGAATGTCAAATCTTTGTGGATGTATCTTAGGGGGGTCAACCATGGTAAAATATTGTGTTAATGTGTGGAATGTATTCCATTATTCTTTTCTATACTTTATGATGGATGAATGGATAAATGAATTAATATGTTAGAATGAATTTGCAGTGCGCACTAGATTAGTTGTGTTATTTTCTGAAAAATGAATGTTAAGGGTAGATCTGAACGATGAATGTTTAAGTAGAAGAAGTATAAGTATGCATATCATCCCCATGATCATCATCCCTTCCACAATTTTAGAAACATGAATCGTGCAATCACCCATAAGCCATCTTAGTTGAGACTGCGTTGTGCACTCTATGCGCAGTGTTTCCTTTTGGTTTACCAGAGGGGTCGATGGTTTCTAGATTTTTTTGGAGAACTAAGGTAGAACCCAAGTCATCCCATACATCCAACAACTCTTGTAGTCCCATATACTCTGACATAGGTATAATATTTTCCTAAATACCAATAGGTTATCCATTGCATCCCAACTCTAGCTTCACTTGAAATTCTATACCTTGGGAACCCAAAATGATATTGTAAAGAGGAGAAAGGAAATGATTACAAATGTCACAGAGATACTTCTTGTAATTTATGTTCCAAATCTTGAAGAAATACACATGGAAATGAGGCTGATATAGATCTCAAATCCATCCAATGTTGGGAAATGTAATTGAGGAGAAAATGGCATCAATTAAATAAGATGGAATGTAGAAAGAGGGATTTTTCATACCTGGTAAATTTTTCGCATTGAGACATATGTTCAAAGTCAATATCTCTTCCCAATTGAACACTTTTCATGTCTTCACAATTGTATGGGCCATGGGTAGCCAATATGTCTAAAACTATGTTCATTTTTCTTTGCTATATAAGTGGTTCAGCATTGCTATCATCATTTTGTATTTATCCTTGAATGCTTGTGTGGGGATAAGATGTTTCCCTTGCCTGAAAAATTTTTCTTCATCTATCCACTATTTCTTCATTAACTTGGTTGGGCCTTTTTTATTTTGATAAAATCCCTTTAGGAATGGCTCATTGAGGGTGCACATAGATCCAGGAAGGTGATATCTTGTATTGACATATTCAAGCCACAAATAAGCTAGATGTCGTTCAAATTTATTCATAATTGTGGCAATGCAAGGGTAAAAATTCTTAAAATACCAATGGGATTCTTATTTGTAAGGGAATAATGTAGGTCGTGTAGCTACAAGGTGAATTCTTCTCTTCTGGATGTTCCAGTATGCTTCAAGGTCTTTATCTTCGGGAGGAAAGTCTCTAATATTGAATATTTTGTATATTTTGTCATGTCTTAGGGAATGATCTTATTTGGTATGATAAGTCATAGTATTTACTAAATCCTCTACCTATTGGGAAGAAGTTTCAGGCACATAAATTGAAGTAGACGATGCTAAACGCTTGGATCTTCGGGTCGTCTGACTCGCCATAACTTGTTCTTTATATCTTGCAATTAACAGATTGATCATAAGTTATCTTAGTAATGAAATATAATTCAATAACACAATTAAAAATAACAATAAACCTATGATTATAGTGAAAATGATGTTTCTAGGGAATTATAGAGTTGGTTAATGAAAAACTGAGCAGCTACTTAGCATATGACAAACATATATGATCTTAATGAGGGTTTCGAGGTCATAATATAGGAATTTAATTACCTTAATGAATAAAATTGAATGATCTGTGTACTATGACCATTTCAAAACCAGAGAAACATTGCACCATTAATGTGATTTGAAAGCCCAAATTTCCCAAATCCGTGTATCAGAGTGAAAAGGGGTGAAAATTTGAAACTATTGTCTTCAGAGTCATTTCTTTGAGAGGAGAAATGTTGATTGAGTAATTTACACTATGATACAAAGATATCGAAGAATATTAAATTCCAGGCTTTGATTTCCATACCAAAATTTTAGGGGTTGTAATGTACCCATCCACCCTCAGGCTGGCCATGCTAATCTATATGTAACGTATCCATCCACCCACAGGCTACCTATGCTACTCAGAAAACACGCTTATGAACTTATTTCGAACTCTGATAACAATTAATTTGAAAAATAAGCATGAAAGACTCACATGCATTAATCAATATCCATGCTACAACATAAAAGAGATAAAAACCGTGCCATGCACAAAAAATAACCAACAGACAGAAACATTATAAATACATATCTCATAGATAATTAAATACCCAATGGAATATACATGATACAGAAAACACAAAGAGCACTTATCTTTGCAAGTAAACATTCACTAACTTGTTGCAGACCAAGGACGTTCCTACCAACCATAGACATTGTTATTATTTTAATCTCAACATCAGGTCACCCATCAGTCAAGGCCATGAATCCACAAGGATGGGTCCTAGGCCAAATCTAAAACACACAAAATTTGGTGAACTAGCTCTCAGGTTTCCCAACCACATAACAAATCCAAATTTCTAGCTCTCTTTCCCCCTCAGCCTACACAACCCAAATAAATGAACAACTTTCTCTACCATGCGATCCCTCCAGCTGTTCCATTTCTCCCCATGGATCTAGTGCTACTGGTCAAGAAATATCCCTACTGGAAACTCCAAGGATTCTCATTTGTGGATAGTTCTTTCAGAACTTCCATCAATCTCATGCACACACACATCCATTCCCTCCTGGAATGATCAATAATATATTACATCCATATAGCAATGGCTCTACTCCCCCAACCATTCATTTCCATACTCCCCCCAAGAGAACATGAATTATTCCAGAGTGAAATGAGAAATTATAGAAATGAAAAATGATTAACAAAGAGAAACCCCTGAAAAATCCACATGAAGGGTTTATATAATTACATGAAAATAAGAACCACATGGCCTTCCTCCCAACAAGCTCATGTAACCACTTTTCTCCATAAAATCAATTATGGGTAAATAAAATATAATAAAAAATACTTAGCCCCTTAAGCCCCCTCTCTTGTGGAATCATAGCTCCTTATCTCTTTTTTCCTTTTCCATCTTGAAACTTACGTTGTATTTTATTAATGTATATGAAGTATTACATTTCCTAGGCACTCTCGCCCCTTTTCAACTTTACCAACTCACCAGCCTAAGTCACAATTGCATAATACATTATAGTTCATAAGGGTTAAAAATGGGGTGTTACATCCCCCTCCCCTTATTTTGGCACCGTCCTTAGTGAACAACACCATTCCGATGCTATTAAAATTACAAATCTAGGCCCTTTTGTAAATGTATTGAACCTGCATAGAATAGATCTAGCTAGGAATTGACATACACAGTTGTAGAGAAAATATGAGAAAAGAGAAGCAGGAGAGAAAGAATGGGAGAATTATCATTAACCAAATGAATGAATAATAATTTACACATCATATACTCTATATAAATCAACCATTTCACAATGGAGGAGAATCCAAGGATCCATAGTGGTGGTCTAGAGTGATCTAGACACACACCAGTGATTACGGGAGTAAACTGCCACCTAGTCTAGTCTCTCAGAAAGTTACGGGTGTGAAATTTCACCTAGCTGAGTTAACTAGTCTATCAGACTTCAGTTAATTGACTAAAACAAAGTGAAGTGAGGAGGATATCAAGGAATCATGAGTAATGTTCTAGTCCATTGATGATCCCAAGTACAATGCTCATTAGCAGGTGATGATCCCAATGTTGAATGGTGATAATACTAATGTGGCATCTAGACTCCACTCAAATGATCAAACTGAATTGTGAACTGAAGAGAATATTCTACTATAGTAATATTCTCCCTAAAATATAGGAGACTAAATAATGCCTAATAAACATAGGAAAAATAAATCCTAGGTGTGTGTGAAGTAACTCCAACACCCCCCCTGAATATCAACATGGGAAAAATCAAAGGCCCAAAGGTGCATGCACCTATTGTGAAAGATGGTAGTGGTCATAAATATCATAAATATAAATATAAATACAAAAGGAAATCACATGCAAATCCAAAGAAGGAAGGGTACTCAAAACCCTTCAACAATGCCTCTGGATACAAAGGTGGAAAGGGAAGAAAATGGAAGAAATGAACTTACTGCTATAAAGGGTTCCATCCAAAATCCACATGTATGTAGAAACAGATAGATCTAATGACCCAATTACTTCAACAAAACAACCTTGGAGATCGCATCCCCGAGGGTGCCAAGAAGAAGAAGCCAAAATGCAGGAATCACAAGAAAGGAAATGCTAGCCATGCTTTAATTGCCATCAACTCCTCTCCTTATGCTTGGATCATAGATTTAAGAGAATCACACCAAAAGGCTTCCACAAAAGTATATTCTTCATTGGATTCATCAAAATGTCCTCCTATTCTGATGGGGGACAACTCTCTAGTCGAGGTCGCTGACAAAAGAAGGATTGAACTGACAAATGAAATATTTGAGAATGTGTTGCACGTTCCAAAACTTTTTGTCGATATTCTCCCCTTGTATCAAATGAAAAAACCTAGCACCTAAAATAGATTCATATTCACACCTGATGCAGTGGATATTTACGATATGCAAACCAATTCAGGGTTGCTACCGGTGAGGTAAATCATCAATCTAGACTCTACACATTTTCTGAATTTATTGAACCGGATTTTTCATTACTACTTACCCATGTTAATTAAAGCAGTAGGATATGACATGAAACATTCAGGCATTTAAATTTCAGACATATGCAAAAACTTAGCAAGTAGGGAATGGTTGATGGTCTACTTGACATCCACTTCTCCAAAGGAATTTGTGAGGGATGTGTTCTTGGAAAACAATCTCAAGATAAATTTGACAAAGGAAAGACTCAAAAGGATTCATCTCCTTTAGAATTGATCCATAGCGACATCATGGGCCCTTTTTCACATCCATCAATCAACAAATCAAGGTACGTGCCCATTTGTTTTGATGATTTCTCATGCTTTACATGGATTTACTTTCTCAAGTAAAAATCAGAGTTCTTTCGACACCTCAAAGATTTCAAAGCCCTTTTTGAGAAACAGTCAAGAAAGAAAATCAAAGTCCTCTGAACAGATAACGGGGGAGAGTATGTCAACCATGAGATACAAAATATTTTTCATGAGGTAGGAATTAAGTTGTAGCACATGGTGTTGTAGGAAAATATCCCTACGGACAGGTCGATCGCCTCTAGAGCTTGACCTTAACCCTAGACAGAAAAATGCTTAGCGTGGACACTGACTTCCTGTCAAATCTATCTAAACAAATACATGAGAAGGAAGGATAAAGGAAGTACCTCTTCTAAACAAATACATGAGAAAGGAAGGATAAAGGAAGTACCTCTTAATCGACGCTTGTCCCTGCACACTCCAAGTTACGCTTCAATCCTTTGCTATTCTCATCGAAATTGCGGACAAAACAAGATACTCTAATTCACTTACTCTATTGACATTAGCTTGAAAACATTCATCAATAAAATGACAGTTCATGTAACATCGCATTACACAAACTAGAAAGAAACAGGCCGCTTGCTTCATATTAATGAGAATAACGACATCAAGATACAACGATGCTAATGCAAATTTCATTAAGTCCCTTTGTTCAGCTCCTTTCCGAAAAGATCCACAACCCTGATAACAACAAATTTCACCTGATCACCTCCTTGGTCGACCGGGTAGATGTTTCCTCCAAGATCATAGGTTTCATATGTTCCATTCTTCCCCTTTCCACCATCATAGAGTTTGTTTATATAGGTTAAGGGCTTAACCTCTTTGAGTTATCTTTAGAACAAGTTAAAGAACCTTCTCCTCAGATCAGGGATATCTTGATGAAAACAAGAATTCGAACACAACCACCAATCTCGAATATATTCCCCTTATTCTCCTCAACTGACCAACAATCGCCCGACAGGGAGCCCCGGCGGGCATCGTGAGCATTGTAGCCTCTTGGCAAGCCTTCGAAGCAATTTCAAGATGAGCAAAGACTAAAGGGATGGGGAGCTGCTATAACGCTCCCCAGTAGCTTGTAGGGGAGTGCCAACGCTTCTAGAGCTGAAGTAGAGCCCTCCAAACCTTTGTTTCAGTGTTTCTTTCAGGTGTCAAGAGCCATTTGATTCCAGTAAACCAGTTATCCTCCTTCAAATCAGTCATGTTAGATGTTATAAGTGCTTCCTTATTGTCGTTATCATGGCATTATGTCCGAACACCAGTTTGCGACACTAGTGACCAACTTGCGACACTTGCGAAAGTTGTAGAGAAGATGCGACACTTACGACGATTGATAGGGACAATGCGACACTTATCCAGCTGAGAAATTTTGACGTGTAACACATGGTTCCCTATACTCCACAGCAAAACGGAGTTGCTGAGCAGAAAAATATATCTATAAAAGAGATGACATCTTGCATGCTACATGCAAAGTGACTTCCATAGAGATTATGGGCTGAAGCACTTAATTGTGCAACCTACATCCAAAATAGATCTCCCCATAGATCTATCAAGGATAGTAACCCCTATGAGGCTTGGAGCGGCCTTAAACTACAAGTGACCCACTTAGATATTTTTGGTTCATGTGCATGGGCCCGGATTCCCTCTGAAAAGAGGAAGAAACTTGATCCACAAATCATAGAGTGTATATTTGTTATATACCCCGATGGTTTCAAGGGATACAGACTTATTGATATTTTCTCGGACTGGCTCATCATTGAGTGAAGTGTCCAATTAGAGGAAAGTGCCTTGCATGTACCTCAACAGCCACATGCAGACATTTTTTTCCTTCCACCTATCAAAGATGATGAGCATGCACATAATGAATCTTCTTCAGATGAGATTTCTAATTCGGATGATCCAGATATAAAGTCATTCAATTCATATGCAAATGCAAAGCCAAAGAAGAGGCCCAAATGGACCGAGACTACTCTTCAGGATGCAGGGGATCTTGTTGGTGATTCAGTTGATACTAAGAGGACCCAATTTGATTTCGAGGATCCTCCTCTTGCACTCACTTCCACTGAACCATTTCCATCTAGGCATATTTTCATGGTTCACTCTTCAGATCCAGAGTCTTATGGTGAGGTTGATAGAAATCCCTTTTGGGAATCCATCATGCAGGAGGAGTAAAACTCCCTCCTTCATAACCAGACTTAGGATCTGGTCCCCCTTCCTTCTGGAAGGAAACATGTCAGGTGCAGATGGGTCTACAAAACCAAGAGTGCATCAAATGGACAGATTAGAAGATACAAATCTAGGCTAGTTGCCAAAGGCTTTCAGTAGGTGCATGGAATTGACTTTGATGAGAACTTTGCTCTACTAGCGAAGATGGATTCCATACATTTGGCACTTACCATTGTAGTAGCCAAGGGATGGGAATTCCATCAAATGGATGTGACGAATGCATTTCTTCATGATGATCTCTCTGAGGAGATCTATATGGAGCAGCCCAATGGATATATGAAGGATTCACCTTTGGTATGTCGACTGAAGAAATATCTTTATGGCCTCAAGAAGTCTCTAAGGGAATGGTATGCCAAGATGGACTCCTACCTGTTGTCACTGAACTTTGTACATTGTAAATCCGACCCAAATGTGTGCATGCTCGGGATGGTTGATTCACTTCTACTCTTAGTTATGTATGTTGATGATTTGTTTATCAATGGTTTCTTGACTTCAACGATTTTTGTAGTCAAGAGGATTCTACATGACAGTTTCTTGATGATGGAAATGGGTCCGCTACATTTCTTCCTTGGACTAGAGATCAGTCAGGATGCATCAGTAATCAAATTTTCTCAAGCCAAGTATGCACGATATCTCCTTGAGATATTTCACATGATAGACTACAAGTCTTCCTTGAATCCTTTCCTATCAGGATTCAGAATTGATGATAGCAAGGACACTCCACTAGTTGACAAAACACTATATAAAAAACTAGTGGGGATCTTGTTGTATCTCACACACTCCATACCATACCTCTCCTATGTAGTTTTCACATTTCAACTATGTATGTCAATTCCTAGCTAGATCTATTATGTGCAGGTTCAACAAATTTACATGGTATCAGAGAAAATATGAGAAAAGAGAAGCAAGAGAGAAAGAATGGAAGAATTATCATTAACCAAATGAATGAATGATAATTTACACATGATATACTCTGTATAAATCAACCAATGCACACTGGAGGAGAATCCAATGCACCATAGTGGTGGTATAGAGTGATATGGACACACACCAGTAGTTATGGAAGTAAACTGCCAGCTAGTTTAGTCCGTTGGGCAATTACGGGAGTGAACTGCCACCTAACTGAGTTAACTATTCTATCAGTCTTCAGTTAACTGACTAAAATGGAGTGAAGTGAGGAGGAGATCAAGGAATCATGAGTAATGTGTTGGTCTAGTGATGATACGAAGGACAATGCACATTATCTAGTGATTATCCCAATGTTGCATGGTGATAATACCAATGCGGCATCTAGATTCCAGTCATCTGATCAAACTAGAGTGTGAACTTAAGAGAATATTCTCCTAGAGGAATATTCTCCCTAAAACATAGGAGATTGAATAATGACTAATAAACATAGGAAAAACATTAGGAAAAATAAATCCTAGGTGTGTGTGAAGTAACTCCAACACCTCTAGCCTTAATCCACACAAAAAGTCCAACCAACTCTTATATGCATAGGCACTCTGACCCAAAACATGTATAATGATCTTCAGCATTCATGTTTTTGGTAGTAGTTCCATCCAGCAAATTCTCCTTCCCTCTCAGCCTACACAACCCAAATAAATGAACCCCTTTATCTTCCCTATAGTCCCTCTTGTTGTTTCACTTCTCTCCATGACTCTAGTGCACTCAACCAGGAAGTTTAATAGTTGTGGCTTCAAGAACTCTAGTTGCAACAAGTCCACTGGAATTTATTCATTCCTTGTCTTCATCATTGATCTCAATTTCCTTTTGGTTTTATTTTTCATGATATTCCAACTTCAATAGCCAACATCTCATATTTAATATAAAATAAAGTTATTGTGAGATATTGTTATAAAAATTTCAATCATAAATGTCAAAATTGTTTTATACAAGAAAACAAAGTTTCCAAGCATGACCTTCCAACTCATAATTTGTTTGTTTCTTACAGCTGCAAGCATCAATCTCTATTATGGATTACAACAATGCCATACTCAAGACCATTATTCTTGTAATTTTCTCAATCTTCAATCAGCCAAACCAATTGTTAGCATAATCATGTAACAATTTGTAACTATTAATTTCTCAAATATGTTTTATATAGGAAAATAAAATTTCCAAGCATGATATTTCTGCTCATCATGTTTGGCTCTTGTAGCAACAATAATTTTTCTTATGTATGGGCTTGCATCCCTACCAGATCCAAGACCATCCTCCCTACAATTTACTCAACCTTTTATTCGACCCCACAAACTGTTAGCATAATTTAACAATTTGTAATTAATAATCTTTGAAATTTATTTTATACAAGAAAAAAAAAATCCCATGCATGAATTTGTTTCTCATAATGTTTGGATTTTGCAGTTGTAGGTATCACTATTCCTTTTGTCTTACATCCCTACCATCTCCAAGACCATTCTACCTACAACTTTCTCAATCTACACTCAACCCAAAACAGATGTCAGTAGCATGCATATGTATATTTCCATGGAAACAATAACAAAAACATTCACAAAGTGATCTCAGAATTGTTTACAAGAACAATTCAATCACTTACATTAATCCAACTATTAATTGGACTGAACCCATTATTCTTTACACATGTATTATCAACCAATATCTTCTTTCTTCTATCCAGAAATATTTTTATTACTCTATCCCCCCAAAAACAATTTTCTGTAATTTATCATTATGTAGCTACTTTAACCTGCAACTCTCTTATTTCATTATCTAATAGCTTATGAAGTGTTTTCAACTTCATGAGTTAGCAATACTCACATCATTTTAGTTGTTATCATAATCATTTATGTTTTATATAATATATACATGCATTCACCAAAATGAATTCAATAATTCCTGTAATACTACTTGTAACATTTTTAATAGTTCAAAAAAGTGATCTTAGAATTGTAACAAAAAACAATCCAATCACCTTCAACTAGTAATCATATTAAATATAATGCAACTATCCATCATTGTGTATTTTCAGCACCTCATGATTTTAATAATGCAACAATTAATTACTAAATAAAATAACAATCGATGTGTCAATACCCATGGCCAAAACTACACAATGCATCCATGCATTGACTACATAATACCACATAACTATGGCATGCATTCACCAAGGTGAGTTGGAAGGTCTGGCCAATGCCTTAACACATCATCCACAAACTTCCTACTGCTTTCCTGACTATTTGAATACCTTCCTTTTCAACCCAAACACAAAACCAAGAATATAATTCTTAAGTGTTCTTCAGTGTTGGCAAAGAGGTTGCAGTCAAAACATAGGATATACAATAGATACCATTGAGCGCTCACATAGCGTTATAGCCCTTCCATATTTAACCATCTCATGGTCTCATACACGACTAGCTCTATGGATATTTATTCTTATAGAAGGAGTATGTCTCCTGACTTGACCTAGTTATGATCCCATAACCAATCATAACACAATATACAATTGAAAATCTATCTAAATGAATTCTAGAATCAATAACAATTACATACTCTAGGTCTTTGGCCATTACATATCGATTTAAATCTTGAAACATTAGCTGAGGGAATTTCTTACCTCAATTCCCTTCAACATAGAAGCAACAAATGCATACTTGGATGGTTGTTATCAACCTACTTGATGCTACCTGATCAACTGGTATTTGTAGAAGCTCACAAAATTCCTCTTTCATCATGTTGATGACCATTCCTACCACCCTCATGGGCCTTCACATAAATGGAAATCATAAGCAACAACAACATCCACATCTTGAACCATGCTATATCATTTTTCCCGAATACATAATCCATCATTAGTCATACTCAATTTCCATAACATCATTATTTCATAATAATAGAATATTCTAAGTTCACAAGCATGTTATATGCATGTCCAAGCATGTGCATATGCACAATCACACATCGACATGCACCAAGAATTCACTGTCGACATGCCTACTAATGCATATTAATATTAACTTCAATGTATTCCCCATGCACTCTAGTGGATTTATTTATCTATGTTGTAGTTGGTTGTCCTTGAATTCCTTCATATCCTTGTTGCCTTATGTGCTCCCATTCTACTCATTTGCACTATTGTTCCCTGGTATGATACTTTCCAGCCAAGTTTCACTTGGCCATTCTACAATCTGACCAATGTACTCAATTTGCAGCAGCTCCTTTTGGGTAGTCATATCCAACATTACCTTTATGAAACATTCCATCACCCTATAATGAAGTAGCTCAAACATTCCACAACATTCTTGAATCAAATACTATTATTCCTAGTTGTCCATTAGATTATGTTTTTCACACTTAAGCTTTGAAACTATCTACACCTCTCCTCCTTCAAGGATAGGAAATCATACTTGTCCTTTCTATGCCCATTACTCACATTATTCGCCTTCTAGCTTCATGTCATATGTGAGGATTCTTTCTTTTGTTTTTGCAATTCATTCAGATCCTATAGTTGTTGAATAATACTTTTGTTCCACTATTCTTGAGTTCTTTATCCACTTTTCATTACTTTCCCTGTATTTCTTTGTTGCCTCAACCAGATTCTACAAGCTCTTTCATGCTTCCATGACTATAATATCCAATCCTAGAATATAATTGATCCAATTAAATATCTAATCCTGCCAAATCTGCAAGAAACCATTTTTGTTAGAATTATACATATTATATAAATATGCCAATTAATGTTACAGGTATTATTTTTTCTTAACTCGTGAAGAAATATATCATCATTCTCCAAATTATAACAATTCGATGTTATTCTTCTCTGAGTAATATTTTCGATGACTATACTCTTGCCCCAATTTGATATCTAAGCTAAAATTTATGGCTTCCTGGAAATTCACTTTCAACCCCTTTTCTTTTGCAAACATGATATTGTCAAAATATTCCACAACTCCTTTAACTGGATTAGAACTCAAATTTTGCACAGGTGCTTCCTTCAAACCACTTTCCATGTGACCACATCCTGAAATCATGGGTTTAACCACTCTAAGCGATGTTCCTTTGTATTATTAAACACAAGATCTTGTTCAAACAAAATGTTTGAGGGCTTGGTTACTTCTAGTCTCTTTGCGCCTCTAATCAACCCTTTTTCTTTTTTTTGCAACAGAATCTTCTCGAAATATTCCACAACGCCTTTAAATTATCATGAGACCAGTGTTTGTAACCAAGTCCTATGGACTTTTGCCTTCGACTATTCTCCCTTTTCAATCTTCCAACTTATCCCAAAGTAAACTTCATCCAACACTTATATTAACTCCACTGGTAGATCAGGCGGTCGAGATTTAATCTCCCTTTGTAACACCCCCATGCTTAGAGCGAGAACTAAATAAAATTCCTCGTTCAATAGACGGATTAGCTCCTCGATTTCCTTATGAAATCTCGATATCTGATCCACAGGCCCTATTGAAACCCCATCAACGCAAACATGCCCAAGGCGCGAGCTTCACCTATGCAACCACAGGTTCTGACTGCATGCCTATAAAAATGCGCTTCGCATTTCGGGACTTCGAGACTTCTGCAAGTGAGTCAACCCTCACTCCTGTTTCCCGAATTCCCAATATTCAGTTTCTGTCCAAGGCCAAATATACAGTCCTTTGTTATCCCCTTGTTCGACGTCTGTGATCATGTCACAATTTCACGTATTGGGATAATGAACGTGAGCCAGATCTAACTCTTTGTTCCCCAAAATCCTCATCTTCGGTAGCTCCTCCCTTAATCTTCCACCCACATTACCATTCGTCATGACTGGGGGCTTAATATTCCGAACTCGTTGAGACTTCGCATTTCATGAAGTTGGAACACAACCAACGCCTATATTTCTAAAGCTCGAACCCTAAACTCCCGATATCTCCGTGCCCAGATCAATGGTCATGGCCTTGCGGTGATCCGACGGTTCAAATCAAATCGTGAGTTTGGATCTCACAAGTTCACAAAACTCTACCCTTTAACTTCCTTCAGCATCGGGTCAGAAAAACATTGATCCTTCACCACATGTCCTCTGTTGGTGGATGGTTCTGATCACTTCAAGACTTTCAAGACTTTGATGAATCCACTCTCCCGCCTACATAAGAGTTAAGATCAACGATCAAGGTAACTCCTGATGGATTTTGGGACCTACGGTCTCGATTTCATCGCTACTTGCCAAGACTGAAGGGGTTGAGGAATTAACACCTACACTTCTCCTCTAGATCCATTGGTCCTGATAGACCTGGGATACTTTCGAAAGGATCTCTTCCGTTTGATCTACCAAACGAAAGGATACTCCCTTTCGATAATTGGACTCACTATCCTTTCTGAACTTGGGTAATGAAATTCAATCTCTCGGAGCTTCAAACTCCCATAACCCCGAAATCCTCAAGAGCTAACCCTTCTTGCACAGGGTTTCCAAACCCAAGACACATGAACCTTCAGATGGTTCTTGGGAAATTATCCCTAATCTTAATCGGTTTTCTGGATAAGGGCTTGGGTACTTTTCAAATTACCTAGGCTACTATCCTAAATGAAGTGCCTTCCTAACTCATCGAGTTATGAGCTATGAAACCAAGGCAAGGTAACCTCGTGGGTTTTCCATAGTGGTAGCCATATCAAGGAGATTACTCTGACTCTGGGACATGATGCAATTCCCTGGGGAAGGTGATTTTGGGGGATTAAACCAGAACATCATGAGAATCAGGAAATTGGGACGATTCTCAGTGGAACAGACTCATGCTCTGGACTTACTCAGTTTATACAGAAACTAACTGTGACATATAAGTGTACACATGCATTCATTATTTCCAATCTAAAATGCCAGGAAATCATAGCATACAGAAACCATTTATGGCCATATAAAAATGAGCATGTATCCATGATATTCAATTCAAAATACAAGGCATAAAACACTTATCAGAACCACAAGGCGTGATGTGACTACTGAGAGGGGTGCTCATTTCCACCCAACCATAGGATCAGTCACTCCTAATGGATTTATCATTGGCCGCCCCTGATCTTAGGCCACGATGCTCTGAGATTCAATCTCTTACTTCCTCCTCAACAGAAGTTAGGGACGAAGGTTACTCTCCCTCTCCCAATACATAAAATACACAAGGACGGAGGTTACTCTCCTTCTCCTGTCTTGATCCAGGAGCTAAGGTTCTCCTCTGCAATCTCCTCCCCTCTGCCCACACCCATGTTTTATTTCTTGCATCCCCCTGCAATATTACGTGTGGCACTAATTTTTTTTCCATGGTCAGGTCTGAGAGATTTACGGATGGGCAGTCTGCCCCATCCCCTCATTAACTCTTGAGGAGCCTCCCCACCTACCATCTTGATGGAAATTCATTCCTAGGTCAGAGAGTTGTTTTGGTCTTGAGCAAGTAAAAACCAGTAAGGTACTGGTTCAATGGAAGTTAACGCAACAGTTTTGGGTCCCTTCCACCACCTTTTCATTATCCATCGTGGTCTATTTATCACATCCCCTTCCCAACAGTCATGCAACACACATTCATAACATAATTTACATTCATCGACCTTTTATACAAAGTTCCATCAAATCCAACATTCACACTTTCGAGTTTCCCATAGCTCCTAGCCAATATAGTTATATTTACAGTCTGGGGGAAACATGGTGTTACAATTCCCTCCCCCTTAAAGGAACATCATCCTCGATGTTATATCTATCAACATGACGTGTATGTACAATAGTAAAAAAAATCGGATATGCATGTTTCATGGCATATTCCATTTCCCACGTAGCCTCATCTGGGCCAAAGTGTTTCCACTACGCCTTGACCTGTGCAATGGTTCGGTTCCTGAGTGGGGTTTCCTTCCTGTCTAGTATGCATTGAGGTTATGGCAGGAATTCTCCCTCCGGTTCCACCTGGATCACGGACCAGTCAATTATATGATTAGAATCATGTACATATTTCTTAAACAATGAAACATGGAAAACATTATGTGATTTTACTCTGGGAGGGAGTGCTAGCCTATAGGCTACAGGTCCCACTCTATTTAGAACTTCAAAGGGTCCACAATACCGAGGTGCCAACTTGGCACAAGATCCCATCCTCAGGGAAGTCTTTCTGGGCCTAAATCTAAGATAGACGTGATATCCCATCTTGAATTCTCTGGGGGTTCTCTTTCTGTCGGCGTAACTTTTCTGTCTGTTCTGAGCAATTTTCAGATTTTGCTTTATCTGAATCACTTTTTGTTCCATTTCTTTCAACATGTCAGGTCCAATAGTAATTTTGTTTACAGGATTACTCCAACTAACTAGAGTGTTGCATGGCCTCCCATAGAGGACTTCGAAAGGAATCATCTTCAGTGATTCTTGGTAGCCATTGTTGTAGGAAAATTCCACCAATGCCAGGTAATCTTCCCACCTTTTAGGTTGATGCATTACATTCATCCTTAGAATGTCTTCTAATATTTGTTTCACTCTTTCTGTCTATCCATTGGTTTGAGGATGATAAGTTGTGCTAAAAAATAATTTGGTCTCCAGGCCAACCATCAAGGATATCCAAAAGCTTGAAGTAAATTTTGTGTCTCTATCAGACACAATCTCCTTAGGCATGCCATGTAGTATGAATATATCCTTCATGAATATGTTGGTTATATCTATTTCCTTTCAAGTCGATTTGACAGGAATAAAATGAGCAGACTTGCTCAATTTATCCACCACTACCATGATGGCGTCATTTTGCCTGGCTAATGTTGGTCATCCGGTGATGAAATCCATGGAGATGGTCTCCCATTTCCATTCTGGGATTGGTAGAGGTTGTAATTAATAATCATGTTGGGTGCAGGTGTTCTGCTTTAACTTGTTGGCATTCTATACACTTGGCTAAATACTCGGCTATTTCTTTCTTCAATATGGGCCAATAGAATTGTTTCCTGGTGGTCGTGATCATCTTCTAGTATCCTGGGTGACCAGTATATGGTCTTTTATGTAGTTCATCCATTATGAACCTCTTCAAGTCGTCACAATCTGGAATATACAATATGCTTCTGTAAGTTAGCAGACCTCCATCTAGCATCTGGTAGCCTTCATACTTTATCCCTGTGCATTCTTGATCTAGGTATGAGGTCACGGTCTGGAAAAATGCGTCTGCTTCTTTTGCCTTCCTGAATTTTTCCTTGACATTCGTCTCGCAGGTGCTCACTGCTGCCAGGTGAATTATTTTCGTACTTCTACTAAGGGAATCGACCACCTTATTTTCCTTTCCTTTGATATGTTTGATTTCAAAATCAAACTCGCTAACGAGGGCCATCCACTTAGCTTGTCTAGCATTGAGTTTTTGTTGGTCAAACAGGTGTTGCAATCCATAGTGGTCTGTCATAAGTACAAATTTCCTACCTAGGAGGTAATGCCTCCACATTTTCAAGGCATGCACTATGGCAGCCAGATTTAGATCACGGGTCACATAGTTGACTTCGTGCTCATTCAATTTTTGGGATTCATAGCAAACTACGCTTCCTTCTTGCATAAGGACTCCTCTGATCCCTTCCTTCCAGGCATCTGTGCACATGAGGAAGTCATTTTTGGGATCGATGATATTCAACAGGGGTGCATGGGTCAAAAGGTATTTTAGGGATTGAAATATTTATTCACATTATTGTGTCCACATGAATTCAAATCCCTTCTTCTGGAGGGCAGTGATTGGACAACCAATCTTGGAGAATCCTTTTATAAATATCCTATAGTATCCTGCTAAGCCCATAAAGGATTTGATATCTGAAACGTCCTTTGGGGTAGGCCATTCCATGATAGACCTAATCTTGTCAAGGTCTATTGTTACCCCTTCTTAAGATATGACATGGCCCAAGTAATGTATTTGCTTCTGGAAAAAATCACACTTGCTAAATTTGGCATAGAGATGATGTTCTCTTAGAACTTGAAGCACAAGTCTAAGATGTTCCTCATGTTCCTCTCTATTCTTGGAGTAGATTAAGATATCATCAATAAAAACCAGTACAAATTTTTCTAGGAATTTGTTGATCACATTGTTCATCAAGCACATAAAAGTGGCAGGGGAATTGGTTAATCCAAATGGTACTACCACAAACTTGTAGTGACCATATCTCGTCCTAAAGGCGGTTTTGTGGATATCTTCACCCTTGATTTGTACTTGATTGTATCCAGATCTCAAGTCAATATTTGAGAATATGGAAGTATCTCCTAATTGATCGAATAAGTCATCGATCTTGGGTAAGGGGTACTTGTTCTTTATGGTTACCTTATTGAGTTCTCTATAACCTATGATGTAATATCCCCAAGGACAAGCCCTGTTGTAATCATGTTTATGAATTGTAAATCATGTTTTGTAGATTGGTGAGCTGAGTATTGATACTCGGGTAAGTATTATGAATTTATTAGGCCAGAGATCCTAAGTGTTAAGGCCAAGAGCCTGTTTTTGTATATGTAATTATGCATAACATCAATAAAAATATGAACATCATTGCATGCAGACCGACCACAAAGAAAGAGTGATGGGGGACTAAGCTTCCACAGAGTGGGTAAGGGAATGGGGGCTGAAAAGTGGAAATAAAGGCTAAGTGTTGGGCCTAGGGGCTAAGCTAGGGGGATTACCTCTAAAAAGGGATAATAATTTATTATTATTATTTCCAAAAAGATAAGGTGGACAATTTTGAGTGTTGTCCTAAGTTCCTAGAGAGGAACGCATGTTGATGGAGTACATGCAGCTTCATGGGCAACATGTGTCAGCCCAGGCACATGCAGCTAAAAGATGTAGAAGTCAGTCGTGGAGGGGGTTCACTCCTCATTCTGTCATCCTTTGCGACTGATTTCGGATACCCTCACACATCTCTAAAAAATAGAAAACCGAGATGTCTTCCTGAAAACTGAAACATCCTCCATCTGATCCCGTTTTTGGTCTAACTATGTCCTTGGCATACCTATACACCATCGAGAGAACTAGTCAGGAGGGGAAAGTCGACCTGTGAGTTCGTAAACCTAGTCTATCTTACATTGCAGAGCCAAATCCATACCCGAACTATATTTGGGTTGTTGCTTTCTATTTTCCTGAGTGGGATTGTGTTGTGGTTATCCTCACCATGTGGGAATTAAGTCAAAAGGGGTTGAATAACTGGGTTGTCAAGCCCGTGGTTGAAGAGGCAGGTTTTTAGGTATGTGAGAAGCTCTTTCTAGGTGAGAGAGCCTATTGGGAAGTGGTTCCTCCCAGAGAGATATTCTAGCACCAGCTACGGAGCTCTGAGAGTTCTTGATATGGCATGTTTCTGAGACCGAGAGAGGGAGGTGAAGCACTGATGGAATGTTCTTGTGAAGGTGTATACTCTCAGGTAGAGTAGGCATGTGGGGAATGAAAGTCTGTGAGTAGTGGGAGTAAGAAGGCTCCTGGAGAGAATCCTTCTAGTTTCTATGTGCAGGTTTCCCTGTAACCTCAGCCTAGTCTAGGATTCCCTTGCCTTGGGTGGAGCTTAGTCCCAGCTCAGGGGTGACCCACTACTAAGCGTGATGAGTTGCATGATCTAAGGCTAGGAGGTTCGTGGAATTTTTTCACGTGGTTGGTGGATTTACACCAGTTTAAAAGATAAGTGTTAATTTTGTACTTAATTTATATGTAACGCATGTCTGTGTCTTGAAATGCTATCATGTATTATGTTGCAAGTTTGAATTGTTCTTAATATTGTTTAAGTCTATAAACTAGCAGTAAATCCATGTTAAATGTCTTATTTTTATTTAATATGCATCTAATATATATACGTATAAGTGTGTTCCACTTAGTAACATTGCCCGCCCAGTGGGTTGACGGTCGGGCATGTTACATATGCGCAGTCGGAGGGTACCATCTTTCTTCTTCACAAATAGGATGGGTGCTCTCGATGGAGACACACTGGGCCATATATAGCCTTTTTCCATTATTTCTTTTAATTGTAATTTAATCTCAACTAGCTCAGTTGTGCTCATCCTGTAGGGTGTCCTAGACACTGGCACTGCTCCTAGTGCAAGTTCTATTGAGAAGTCAATGTCCCTTCTCAGAGGTAGACCTGGTACCTATTCTGGAAACACGTCTCTACATTCTCTTAGTATGGGGTGGTCTTTGAGGCTTGGTCTGTCATCCTCAATTGATTTCAACACCTTTATTGCTTATTGTGGGCATCCCTTTCTGCAATACTTTCTCATTTGAAGGGTTGATATTCATCTCACCAAGACAAGTTTCTGGATCCCTTGAAGGGTTATCTTCTCCCTTATGCATTTACACATTCTAATGTTTTATGGTAACAGTCCAGTCTGGTTTTATATGTGGATAACCATTCCATACCAATCAATAGGTCATATGATCCTAGGGGTAGTATGTTAAGGGTTTCTTGGGTGGGGAATCCACCCATAGTGAATTGGCAAGCTGGTATGACCTCTGCCACCTTTCTTTTGGTGTCAGTGGAAAACTATACCAACCATGTCTTGCCATGTTTATGTGGATGTAATTTACACTTATAAACAGCCTGAGGAGCTATATAACTCAAATTTGAACCAGGGTCAATTAGAATAGACACTAGATGGTTGGTGATCATACCTTCCATCTCCACCACTGAAGCTTGGTGGTCGGCTTGTTTATTATCCACAACTGCATAAATTCGCGTTATACTCATGGCCATGTTATTGACGGTGGTATATTATTGGAAGTTTTAAATTCTCCTACTATTTTGTTGTCGGTGCGGGCAATCCCTCAGTAGATGTTCTTCTCCACAACCCCAAAATTTCAAGGGTTCTTTCTTTGGGTTATCAGTCTTCCCTGGGGTTGATCCAAAAGGTTTATTTCCGCTCTAGGAGGGGAAATTTTTTGGCGAACATTTCGGGTCGGAAAACTCATCCTTGAATCCTTCTTATAGTTTTTAAATCTTGGGGATTTAAACCCCTTTTTATGGAATCCCAAACTATTCTTCTCCTTCCAGCCTTCACGAGGTTCTTTCCGAAGCCCAAATTGTTCGTAATAATATATTTCCTTTCATATAGTGTCTTCTAGGGTCCTTGGCTCATCAAACTCAATTCTGTTCTAATAGTCCTTAGGTATCCCACTGATGAATCGTTGCACCTTTGCCTTTTCTTCTTTTATGTAGGGTACATACCTTAGCAACTCAAGGAATCTATTGACATATTCCTCTATAGTGATTTTCCCCAGCTTGAGTTCATAGAATTCTTTAGTCTTTTCGTCGAAATACTTTTCCGACATATACTTCTTCCTAAAGTATTTTTCAAATCGTTCCCAAGATAGGTATTCTTCATGAATCCCTTTCACATTCTTAAGGTCTTCCCACCAAATGGAAGCCTTTCCATTTAGGTTGAAAGTGGCTACTCGGGCCTTCAAGTTTTCTGAGAAGTCGTGGACTCTAAAATACTTCTTTAGTCCAAGCAGCTAGGCCTCTGCTTCCTCACCCCTCTTTATCTCACCATCGAAAGAGGGTGGTTTGGCCTTCTTGAATTATTCAAGATTATGACTTTTGGAATGCTTTCGTTTCTTCAATTTTCTTCGGGAATGTGAGCTAGTTCTGCTACTAGAATATCCCTATGATTTGCCAGTTTCCTTTCCGGAGGAATCGTCCGACGCTTGTCCCCTATCTCTGGGGTGGACCTTTATAGAGGTTCTCTTCCCAGTGTGGCCATGTTTTTGTATCTCAGGTGGACTTTGACTCCTCTTTGTCTGTCATCGGTCCATGTGACTGGTGTCAGGTCCATACTGCGGTTGTATTTGTATGTCAGATAACTTTATAGCAAGACTGCATTAATTTTCATTTTCTTCTCTTGCTCTTTTATCAACCTTGAAACTCTGTAGTTTGTCCATGAGACTCCTCACAATCTTAGCTAGATCCGGAGGTGTCTCTACTGCCCTCCTTTCGTCAGACTCTTCACCTCTATTGTGGGAGACATCCCCCACTTCGTGGTGGGTCACCATTCTATACGTATGTAGTTTCCTATGGTTGATCATCCGCTTGCGTGCAGACAAAAAACTTGTTGTTAGCCAACATTATATTCATTCACAACCAACAATTAATTCACATTTCTTAATTTCCTACACACACAATAGTAATGCATACACACACAGCCGTGGGTTGTCATTCTTTCTATAATAAGGGATTAACCAACCTTTTTAGGAAGGAGATTAAGGTAAGATGTCACCTCTTAATGTGCTCATCCATGAGCCCAAATAGGCCCAGTGTTTTAACCATGCTCTAATACCAATTTGTAACACCCCCGTGCTTAGAGCGAGAACTAAATAAAATTTCTCATTCAAGAGTCGGATTAGCTCTTCGATTTCCTACCGAAATCCTAATATCTTATCCATGGGCTCTATTAAAACCCCATCAATGTGAACATTCCCAAGGAGAAAGCTTCACCTATGCGACCATAGGTTGTGACTGCACGCCTATAAAAAGGTGCTTCGCATTTTGGGACTTCGGGACTTCTGCAAGCGAGTCAGCCCTGACTCTTGTTTCCTGAATTATTGATATCTTGTTTTTGTCCAAGGCCAGATATATGGCCATGTGCTATCCCCTCAATCAACGGTTGTGATCGTGTCTTGATTTCACGTATCAGGATAATGAACGTGAGTCACATTTGACTCTCCATTCCCCGAAATCCTGGTCTTCGGTAGCTCCTCCCTTAATCTTCCACCCACATGACCATTTGTCATGACTGGGGGCTTAATATTATGAACTCGTCAGGACTTCATGTTTCACAAAGTTGGAACACAACCAACACCTATATTTATAAATCTCGAACCCTGAACTCCCGATATCCCCGTACCCAGATCAACGGTCATGGCCCTTCGGTGATCTGACGGTTTAGATCAAATCGTGAGTTCGGGTCTCGTGAGTTCACAAAGCTCTACCCTTTGACTTCCTTCAATAGTGGGCTAGCGAAACGTTGATCCTTCGCCACATCTCCTCTTTTGGTGGATGGTTCCGATCACTTCGGGACTTTCAGGACTTTGATGCATCCACTCTCCCGTCTACACAAGGGTTAAGATCGATGGTCAAGGTAGCTCCCGATGGATTTTGGGACCTACGGTCCCGATTCCATCGGTACTTGTGAATACTAAAGGGGTCAAGGCATTAACGCCTTCACTCCTCCTCTGGATTCATTGGTCCTGACAGACCTAGGATACTTCCAAAAGGAACTTGTCCATTCGTCTACCAAATGAAAGGATACTCCCTTTCGATAATTGGACTCGCTATCCTTTTTGAACTTGGGTAAATAAATTCAATATCTCATAGCTTCAAACTCCCATGACCCTGAAATCCTTGATAGCTAACCCTTCTTGCACAGGGTTTCCAGACCCAGGACAAATGAACCTTCAGATGGTTCTCGGGAAATTATCCCTAATCTTAGTTGGGTTGTTGGATAAGGGTTTGGGTACTTTTCAAAGTCCTTAGGCTACTGTCCTAAATGAAGTGCCTTCCTAAGTCACCGAGTTATGATCTATGATACCGGGGTAGGGTAACCTCATGGGTTTACCATAGGGGTATCCATATCAAGGATCTTACTTCAACTCTAGGACATGATGCAATTCCTTGGGGAAGGTACTTTAAGGGGATTAAACCAGAACACCACGAGAATCAGGCAATTGGGATGATTCTCAGTGGAACAGACTCATACTCTGGACTTACTTAGTTTATACAGAAACTAAATGTGGCATATAAGTATACACATGTGTTCATTATTTCCAATCTAAAATACCAGGAAATCATAGCATACAGAAACCATTTATGGGCGTATAAACATGAGCACATATCCATTATATTCAATTCAAAATACAAGGCATAAAACACATATCAGAACCACAAGCCATGATGCGACTGTTGAGAGGGGTGCTTGTTTCCACCTAACCATAGGCTCAGTCACTCCCAATGGATTTATCACTGGCCACCCCCGATCTTAGGCCACGATGCTTTCAGATTCAATCTCTTACTTCAATCTAAACGGAAGTTAGGGACGAAGGTTACTCTCCTTTTCTCGATACAAAAAATACACGAGGTCAAAGGTTACTCTCCTTCTCCTGTCTTGATCCAGGATCTGAGGTTCTCCTTTGCAATCTCCTCCTCCTACCCTCTTCCCACATCCACGCTTTCTTTCTTGCATCACCGTGCAAGATTGTGTATGGCGCGAATTTCCCGTCCGTGGTCAGGTCCGCCCCATCCCCTCATTAACTCTTGAGGAGCCTCCCCACCTACTATACTGACAAAAATTCATTCCTAGGTCAAAGAGTTGTTTTGGTCTTGAGCAAGTAAAAACCAGTAAGGTATTGTTTAAGTGGAAGTTAACGCAGCCGTTCTAGGTCCCTTCCACCACCTTTTCATTATCCATCGTGGTCTCTTTTAGCACATCCCCTTCCCAACTGTCATGCAACACATATTCATAACATAATTTACATTCATAGAACTTTTATACAAAGGTCCATCAAATCCAACATTCACACTTTCAAGTTTCCCATAGTTCCTGGCCAATATAGTTATATTTATAGAATGGGGGAAACAGGGTGTTACACCCTTTGACTAGACAGTCCTGCCCCATCTAGAGGCTTCAATGAGATCAAAAAACATGACTTAATCAGATGTTGGGATGGACGTTCCCTAATCAGTTCAGGACTTCGACGCTCTAAGACTACATGACATTACAATTCTCAAGTCGTTCAACTCCCCTGGAGTTTTACCCACCGAAGAACTTACCATTTTCTTCCACTTTTTAATCGAATGGTTGCGAGGAAGCCTGGAGGGTCTTAGATCAACAACCCATGTGAATTTGTTACTCCAGGACTTTGAGACATCGCCACTCATGAGTTTCTCAACTCCT
Source organism: Picea sitchensis (assembly GCA_010110895.2). Lineage (NCBI taxonomy): Eukaryota > Viridiplantae > Streptophyta > Pinopsida > Pinales > Pinaceae > Picea > Picea sitchensis. The sequence continues at coordinate 41,831 of SNQJ01S0008217.1, forward strand.
CCATAGTTATACACAGTGAAGCAGTCATAAAGTGATGATGATCGCTTACCATCGATTAACCCCTCTGCTTATGCTATCCTTCCACTAGCTTAATTTGATGGCTATGACTTAATAAAGCATTGGGATGGAAAATCCTTAATCATTTCAGGACTTTATCTCTCTGGCACTCTGGTACATTTCAAATCTCGAGTCATTCCACTTCCATGGAGTGGTATCTATCAAAGTGCTTATGTCATCCTTCCACTACTTGATCTAATGGTTGAGAAAGGCCCTGAAGGGATCTTAGATCAACGATTTGCATGAATTCATTACTTTGGTCTTCGACACTTTCGCTGGTACAGACATTGTTGTAAGTTTTAAACCTATGAATTAAAGAAATGCATACAGATTCTTAAGAAAAACATAAATTAATCAATGGCTCATACACACAGTACACAGAGATTTACGTTGGAAACCCTTAACTGGGAGAAAACCATCCTTCCTTGTTGCCACACCTTTCAACTCTTCATTGTATTAATTTCATCATTAATAATATAATTTATACAATATTTTAGGTATTATGTAGCTACAAAAACCCTAATCCCTTAATCCGAGATTAATTTAGAAAACCACAAAAACCCTAACTCTTTAATCCGGATTAATTTAGAAAACCACTAAAATAGAAAATCCACTAAAATATCAAAACCACCAAAAGATCGGGTGTTACCTTAACGCTATTATTATTCAGGGGACCATGCCCCCCCCCCCCACAAAATTTCCTAGTGTACATGAAACAAATATAAAAGTAATTTTGGATCGTCAAACGCAGTTGTCAAATCTGGCATTCCCACATACACACATGAAAAGAACATAACACTTACCCAACATACCATTATCCCACTTGTTTTCTTTACATATAGGGGTTCATAGGATTACATAGTCAACAATCCAGGGAAGCAATGTCCATTGTTCTTCTACACCAGAAGAAATTATTTGTGCTCACGGACTTGTTGAGCACTCAACACACCCTAAAAAGTTCTATGACTTTTTCTTTTTGGGTACCACTCAATCTTTTGCATCAAATGTATTCACTTCAATTACGAAACCGACACCTTCGCTTATCTTATATGTTTCCTGAATGAACTAATTAAAGTTTACTTGAACTTGTAAAAAAGAGTCATCTTAACCATAAAGAGGACTTGACAACCACTCAAGGAATCCGCAACCCAGAAGTTTCCCCAATGCACTTCAAAGGTTCGGCATTGGTAAAAGTTGTAAGGTGGAAAAAATCATTTGGAAATTCAAAGTAGCGGACCTTCATCAGCGTCGACCGATGAAAGCATTTTCTTTCCTACGAACAGCCCCAGGAAGGATTCTGTCAAAGACCGATCCATTCGGTTTCGGAAGAAGGTGTAATAGTAAGCACTGCGCAGAGGTAAGGAGTAAACATCGTCGACCGTCGACGCACGAAACTTTTTTCAATGATAAAGTCTCATAAAGTGAAGGCCCACCGATAAGTTGCATACTTGTTTTTCCCCTTATTACCAACCTCGATATCATCATCGTCGGAGGTTCTATCAAGAGGATATCAATATAAGTATGCACTCAGATAGCAGTCGATCCCCGATCCCTGCGTCTAGGTGATGTGATGCGACGAGACGTTTTACCTCCGTATGTGTCAGATATGACGCATTCAAAGATAGTAGTTAATTCATAGATTGCGCATTAGTTACTAATTCGTGAACGAATCAAAAGGATCCGTTAAACCCACCGATACAATGCATCTTCTTCCACGCCTCCGTCGTCAACCAGTTAAGGTTTATCTGCAGAAATTTGAGGGTAATTTATTTTGAATTTACATTCATTACTCATATTAACTGATTGATATGACTGGTAGTACCTCTCTATTTATATCTTGTTCAAGTCATTGTGCATGGTCCCATTCTATGCAGCAAAAAATTCATAACAAACAGAAGAGTGAAGCCAACAACCCAAAAGAAACGCCCAAATTTCAGTGAGTATTAAGCAATTATCTTAGTAAGCATTACAGGAACAATGCCTCTAAAGAAGCCTTCCACCAGGAAATTGCTGAGAGCCCCTAAGCTGCAAAAATCAGAAGTAGGATAAGGCTCCTCCCCAATAGTGGCGAGACAATTAGAGTTCCCTCCCAAGCCAGTGTATGTCATTAAGACGATCACCAAGGATCCCTTTGTACAGCCCCCAGCTTTCGGAGACATGGAAGCAAGTATTGGAGCCAAGACAAATTTTCCTCGCTGGGAAGAAGTGTTCAAGAAAATCAAAAAAGAAGAACCCCTCAAATATACCCCACACAGCGATCCTGATACAAGGAAGCTCGATGATGAAGTCCTCCCCAATATTCGTAAGGCTTATCTACATATGGTGGTAAGCCAGTCTCTTGTATTCCCTTGCATTGAGCTCTTGAAGTAGCTTATTGACCATGCTAATGCACAAAAATTCTTGATTAATGATGATAACGGTGAATGCGTCAAGGTCTTCCTGCCATCGGAGGTTCAGAGTTACTACAACCTCAGGGAGCCTGAGCTAAAGTTGAGCACTGATTTTGTTCTAAGTTTCTATGCATCACATGACACCAACAAGATCATGGTGTCATGGTGGAGGGAAGACAAAAAATTCACTCACTAACCGGACTGTTGGTTGGTACTCGACGATCAACCTAAGGTAACCATACATATATCTCATTGCTCTACTTTGTAGGTTACATGGAGAGAAGGATTGCTCCCAGTTCTCAAAGGCTCGGATGCCTCTAGCTTATACAGTCGCCATTTCAGGCACGGTCTTGAATTGGGGTGCCATCATATCCAAACAGTTAAGCACCTGCATAAGGCAAGCCCAGGTGCAAAAGGAAGGAGACACTCTCACTTTTTACATGGCTTCATATTTTCTAGACACCGTTTACACCAAGAACGCTTTCGTTGGGATGAACCTACATTGACACTCTTTGGAGCTCCCGGTCCATGTATATTTCATCATATTATGGGAAAGCAGGTACAAGAAGTCCTATACTATTATCTGTGATCAGTTTATTTCACACATTTATTCATTGCTATTCAAGAAAGAATGCCCTAGGCTGTCAGATGAAGAAAAGAAGGTTGTAGCCAAAGTTGGTCACTGGTATTTATATGAGAGAGAAACCTACATCAGGGTTTTCGGTGCCACTGGGGCACCCCACTTATTACCCATTTATGTTCCCAAACGGATAATGTTAGAGGAGATTTGCTATCAGACCATCCTGAAAGGATACAATGAAACTCTAGTAAAAGAAAAGAAGCGGGCCTTCACACCATTTGGGTTTCATATTGGCTTCTACATGGTCAAGGACACCGCTCATGATAAGCAACTCAGGCTAGTTCAATTAGAATTTCAGTTCCAAAATGGTTGATTTCACAAACATGATCCCAAGGGCCTGGTCCTACAGCACGCATCGCAGGTATCATCTTGTTGGCCTTATGCCCATGACCGGTTCGAAGATGAAATTTTCACTGAGAATGCTCAATACTAGAATGAAGTTGTGTCATTAAGGGCTAATCCCTAGATTACCAGGTTCAAAGATATGATTTTGGAAGAACAAGCGACGTCTTTGTAGCAGACAGCTCAGGAAATTCTTAGGGCTCAGGAAGGAAATGCAGCATCTGAATCCAGCAAAAAGATAGGCGATCCCCAGGAAGACATCGAGGTAGAGATGGTTTACCTCAAATCCCTAGTACCAATTAGGGATTCCCCTAAAGATCAAGCTGCACAAGAAAGGGGTACATTGTTATATCAACAAACCAAGATGCTAATGAAACAAACGCAGGATGACCCATATATTTTCATAAGACCTACAATTTCAACTACTGTCCAAAGTGTCCCAACAGAGTCGAATGATCCTGGGTCCACAGTCCCTAATAACTCCCATGGGTTAGGTAACCTTGAATCCACAACATCGTTGATCGATCCTTCAGAAAGAAGCACAACTCAACCAGAGATAGGCTAGGTCCCGGTAGAGATAAAAAGTGCCCAATCCCTTGAGCACTCTTATACATATTTACAGCGATGACGAGAGTCCAGAACCTTCTCACGGCACCCCAGTGCAAGTCCAAGAGGAAGAAGGTCCCGAGAAAACCGCTTCTCCTGAGCCCGAGGTCCAAGACAAGAAGGTCTTACAAAAGGAAATAAGGTCCAAAGGTATCCTCGACACAAGAGAGTCTGACAAAAAGGAAGCAAAAGTAAGTCCGAGTGACGAACCTCCACAAAAGGAAATCGACAGTCCTACAGCCGACGAGCAAGTAAGAAATGAGTCTATACCCGATGCCTCCATTGTGCCCAATATTCAAATCCTCGACGAGCAAAAAGTAGAGGCCAAATCTAAAAATTAGAGAGAAGAAGCTTGAGAGCCCACTCCTGAGCAAATCTACACCACAAGTATCCTGATAAACAACCTCAGATGGAGAGATCAACAAATACTAGAACTGGTAGATTAAGTAGCAGACATCTATGCGATCTCCTACGATCAAAAGAGGAAGGACATCATTCAAAATACCGCAAAAAAGAAAAGGATCACTTTGGATCAATCCATCGTGGTTACCACAGAGGAGAACTTAATCAACACTACAGACGCTCGCACGTCTAAACTAATCAGAGTAGGAAAATCCCTCTCAGATGTCGCTCAGGATAGAGCCAGAAGAGATGAAAAGGAACTAGCTGACACCTTGAAAGAGATCGAACACCTGCACCATCTTTTCAAATACTATAAAGGAGCTACATAGACCATTGTGTATCTAAAGGGTGAGTTCAACGGAGTTTATAACGTGTTCAATAAGGAAAGGGACCTGTTAACCGAGAACATAGTCAAGTTCCAGGAGGATACTCTCATGGAAATTGTGACGTGCAAAGAAATGGAGAGGTGGCATGAAAAGGCACAGTAAGTGGTAGAGAGACTCGAATACATTGAGGTAGTCCAGCAGGGTCGAGAAAAGGAAAATCATGGCATTCGTCTGGTTGGAAAAAGTAGTCTTGACCGTATGAATAAATCTATCGAATACTAGGCAAAGATGACACGGGACCCACACCGAGAAATCCAAGAGTAATGGGCCAAGTGCCAGAAACACTGGGGTAAAATTAATAAAGTGATGAAAGATGTTGATCTCCCTGAATTTGGCACCCCTGATGAATTTACTAACCTGATCGATGTGTTCAAGACGCACTCCATACAAGACTCGCTTTGGGCGGAATAATGTGCAAAGATAGCCAATGCAAAGTTGGGACAAGTGCAACAATTTGCGAAACATCCAATCAGAGACCGGACCATGTTGCAACTACTAAACGCTAGTTTGGTAAAGTATTGAATGCATGCAATAGATATCATAGGAGTATATGTCACCCCAATGGAACAACACAGGTTCCCATGGGCCCAAACCTGTGAAGTGCTATTTATCTGATGGTCTGAATATGAAGAAATTCATCCATTTCAAGAAATATCCCAGATGAACTGTTAAAGAAACTGTTGGATGACCGTGCCACATGGCGATTTTTGTTTGGTTCAAACTATACTTAGCCATTAATTTCGGTTGAATTTTATATTATAAATAGACACATCGACCGATTGGTTAAGGGTCGATGGTTGTTGTAAGAACTCTTTCTTTTTTTTGTTGTTAATAATTATTTTGAGACTGCTATGAATAAAGAAGTCCTTTTGGACCAAAGAAAATATATTTTCATCGGATGTCTATGATTGGACTTGGAGAAGAACTACTTCCTATCCTGTTCCATTAATGATGCAGTAAATGAGTAAGAGAAATCTATTATGTTGTCAAGTTATCTGGTGCAATGTTTTGATGTTCTTTGCTTTAATTATGAAGATAAATCGTCGTGTTGTTATGTGATGAATGATATGGTAGATGAATTATTTTACTTACCATGATCTTGATTACATATGTGTTTTCTTTCTATTACTTAGTTTTTCTCAGACAGTAATTCGATGTTCACTTGGTTAATGTATTAGTACTATGCACTTTGGCATAGAATCACTGCGTGCATGTTTGAGCAGCGGGTTATCCCAAGCTCAGCCTCTTCCCAATAGTCGAAATTCAATCATGTTACTTGTCAAGTTGGATTATGCTGGCTTTCATCTCTCAAACTAGTCCCACCTAAGAGGAAAATACAGAAAAGAGCAGTCCTACCTGAAGGGAGAGCCTTCACAATAAAATGGAAACCCATCGATAAATTGGCCGAATAGCAAGATCTGGACAACCATTCCATCTCAAACACTACAGAGTCTAATTGGGCCTTGGTGGTGGGTTTGGTTCCTTCTATTGAATCAAGGGATTTAAGACCCATCAACAAGACTTTGTCAATGAATCTGCAACATTCTTCAAAGTTTCAACCTTTTCCAACAACACCTTCTTTTCTTCAACCATATCTCTCACAAAGCGATACTAAACATCAATATGCTTTGTCTTTGAATGATAAGCAGATTTCTTTTCCAGGAATATTGCATTTTGATTATCACAATCTAATCTCACCACTTGTTGTACCAACCCAATACCTCAACACAATCTCTATAACCATATTGCTTCCTTGCTTGCATGAGTAGCTTCCATGTATTCAACTTTTGTAGTTGAGAGTGCCACTACAACCTATATTTTTCTCATCCAACTGATTTCTTCTCCAAATAGATTAAACACGTACCCACCTGTAGATCTTCTACGATCCAAATCTCCATCCCATTCTGTGTCAAAAAAACCATGTATGTCCAACACTCTGTCCAATCCTAGCCTTCCTTGGTAGCACAATCCATAACTGGTAGTGCCATGCAAATACCTGAAGACCCTATTTACTATTGTCCAATGTTCCTTCCTTGGTTTTGACATATACCTGCTCAAAAATCCTACTGCATGTGCAATGTATGGTCTATTACAGACCAATGCATATATCAAACTACCAACTGCACTTGAATATGAAACATGGGACATGTCCTTTTATTCTTCCTGTGTCTTGGGACAGTGATTTGCAGATAACTTTACACCTATAGGAATAGGAACCTTGATCAGTTTACTTCCATGCATATTAAACCTCTGCAATATTGTCTCAACATATTTTCTTTGATTCAACCAGAGTTTCTTGTTTGCAAGATCTCCTTTAATCTCCATTCCCAGAATGAAGTTTGCAGCATCGAGATCCTTCATGTCAAATTTGAAGGATAACTTTGATTTCACCTCCTTCATAACATCCATGTTATTTCCTAGTAGCAACATTTCATCAACATACAACACTATGTAAATGAAGTGATTACCAACCTATTTGGAATATACATAGTGATCAACCCTACTTCTCACAAATCCCAATCCAAGGATGAATGTGTCAAACTTTTGGTACCACATCCTAGGTGATTGCTTCAAACCATATATTGACTTCTTTAGCTTACAAACAAGCTCTTTATTTTCCTCCACTACAAAGCCTTTTGGCTTCCTCATGTAGATTTCTTCTTCCATATCCCCATGTAGGAATCTTGTCTTCACATCCATCTGTTCCACTTCAAGATCAAAATAAACAACAATAGATAAAATAAATATAAAAGAAGTTAACTTGGAAACAAGAGAAAAATATCACCAAAGTCAATTCCCTCTACGTAGGAATAACCTTTTTCTATTAACCGAGATTTGTATTTCTCCACTTTTCCTTCTGCATTAAACTTCTTCTTAAAACACCATTTTCTGCTAACAAATTCTCCTCTAGCTAGAAACTCAACTAGATCACATGCCTCATTCTTATCCAAAGCATCCATTTCTTCAACCATGGCCTTCTTCCAAAGTTTACTATCCTTTGAACTCATTGCTTCCTTGACAGTTCTAGGATCATCATCAGTAACAAATAAAGAAAATTAGAAAGAAAATTAGGTGGACTATACCTATCTGGTTTCCTTATTTCCCTCACTGATCTCCTCAATACTGGGGTATGAGATTCTTCTTCATCATAATCTTCTTCAGTTGATTCATATTTTGCGTCATCCAACTCAAACTCTATTTTCTCAGGTTCTTCTTTCCTCGGTAGGAATTCCTTTTTGGGAACATCTTTCACCTCTCTAAGAACAACATCTCAGCTATAAACAATCTTCTTAGTTTCTGGGTTCCAAATCTTGTAACCTTTCACACCATATTTATAACCAATAAAGATACAGTTTTCAGCTTTATTATCCAGCTTACTCCTATTTTCCTTTTGAACATGCACACAAGAATCACAACCAAACACACTAAGATCTTCAAGAAAGGGTTTCTTACCATTCCATACCTTGTGTGTAGTTTTATCATCCAATGATGATGAGGGTGATCGATTGACTAGGTAACATGTTGTACCCACTTCCTCTACCCAGAATTCATGTCCTAACTCGGCACCACTAAGCATGCTCCTTGATTTTTCCATCAGTGTCTTGTTCATCCTTTCTACAACTCCATTCTATTGAGGTGTGTATGGAGTATTCTTATTCCTTGCTATACCACATTTCTTACAAAATTATTCCAATTCATTTCTGCAAAATTATCCACCACTATCTGTCCTCAATACCTTTATTTTCTTCTTTATTTTATTTTCTACTAGAGCCTTAAACTCTTTAAATTTATCAAATACCTCAGATTTCTTTCTAAGAAAATCAATCCACATGTTCCTTGAGAAATCATCTATGAATGAAACATAATACACATATTTACCTAGTGATGTAACAGGAACAGGTCCAAACACATCATTGTGTATCAACTCTAAGATCCCCTTTACTCTTGTAGCACCAGATGGTTATTTTACTTGATTTTGTTTACCATATATGCAATGTTCAAAAAAATCAAAATCCAGAGTGCAATTAGACATACCTTCAAGCATACCTTCAAGAACATAACAAAGTAATACACTTATCTTCTTTTGCAATCATAATATTAACAAAGACAAGTTGACTTACCAGCGTATTGAAGGCATTTAGATGTTCTGTCACAAGATCTCCATATTCCATACTAAGATGATAAAACTTCTTCTGAAGAAACAACTTTTTTACCAGGGACTTTGATTGATACAAATTCCCTAAGTTATCCCATAGTTCCTTGGCTATATATTATCCCGAGACATTCAACAACACTAAATCTGTCAGGCAGAGTCAAATAATACTTCTTGCTCTTCTATCCGACTTCTCTCAATCTTCCTTCGACATACCAGTAGGTTGTGTACTAGTAGTTTGCGTACTATAAGATTGTGTAACAGTAGACTGTGTGCCAGTAGACTGTGTACCAGCAGGTTGTGTACCAGGATCCACAATGATCCATTGTTCTTTGTCTACAAGAAGGTCCTCCATCTTGAGCTTCCATAGCTCAAAGTTTTTACCGTTGAACTTCTCAATATCAATTCTAGAAAATCTTTCCATTCCTCTTTCTACACTCAAATCACCACTACAAAATCTCCCATTGGACCCAGGTTTATCACAGATGCAAGATAAACTTGATCTATCAAGACCGAGCCAAGCCCTTAGCAACAAAGGTGTACCCCTAAAGCCAAAAATGAGTTATGATACCACATGTAATTTTCAAACCTATGAAGTAAAGCAATGTATATATATTCTTAAGAAAAACATAAATTAATCAATGTCTTATACACACAGTACATAGAGATTTACGCTAGAAACCCTTAACCGAGAGAAAACCATCCTTCCTTGGTGTCACAACTTTCAACTCTTCATTGTATTAATTTCACCATTCATAATAAAATATATACAATATTTTAGGTATTTTGTAGCTACCAAGACCCTAATCCATTAATCCAAGATTAATTTAGAAAACCGCTAAAAATAGAAAAATCCGCTCAAATAGAAAAAATCACCCAAAAAACAAATCAGGGCACTGCCCTGAACACTATGCATAACTAGGGGCAGCTAAAACTGGTCCCCCTAGTACACCCCCAGGAAAGCGCCCAGTGCACACGACACAAAGATCGAAAGGATTTGGGATCATTAGACACAGTTTTCGAATATGATGCACCCACACAAACACATCCAAAGAATATAACACATACCCAACAGTTGGACACCCCCTAAGGCCATACTCCTGGAGATGACATGGCATGCTAATGTCACCTATGGTGACGTGGACCCATAGTATGTGTTCCATGTGTCACTCTAAAATGGACAGGTTGAGGTCCAAAAGGAATTGAATTCATGTGATACGTGTCCCCACATGGCATAAGACACATCATCAACCAAACACACGGTCCACGTTCATCCACTCCATATATGACGGCCTGCATAATATTGTGGTTGCAACTTTTCACTTTGTGTCTTCAACACTTTTCAGCTTCGACACTTCACATCTTTGGCTCTTCGTATCTTTGGAACTTCACATCTTCGACACTTCATAGCTTCAGCACTTCACGTCTTCGATGCTTCAGGGCTTTTCCTAGTCTTTAGTAATCGTCGAAGTGGTGGAGTGCCAGAGTCCCAAAAATTCTCTATCCTTGCACTTATGATCTAACGACTAACATTGCTCCTGAATTATTGCTTCGATTTGAAGGTTGGTGAGATTTTGGGGCTTTGGCACTCTAAAACTCTGGGATACTACGACCCTTGGGTAGTTCAATTTTCCCCAAATTTACACATGTCAAAGTGGTCATAAACAAATGATGACCTCTTACTATCGGTTAATATCTTTTCTTATTGTATCCTTCCACCATTTCTATATCTGACGGTCAACATTACCCCTAAAGTGCTTCCCTCGATCTAATGGTCAATAGGAATTCAAGACTTCAGCACTTTGGTACTCTAGGTTATAACAGTTCTAAAATGGTTTGACTCTCCTGGATTTAAACTTCTTTAAGTTTTCAACACTAGATGAGCCTGACCAACGACTAATATTTCACCCGAGCCTCCTCTCATATCATTCGGTCGACGGGATTTCGCGACTTCGACCTTCAACATTTCATGCTTCTTCACTGCGTCCCATAATCATCGAAGTTGTGAAGCTCCAGATTTTCCATCTCCTTCTTGGCTTCGATCAATGACTGACGATCAACCAGTTCGATCTAATGGTTCTTGTTTACTTGACTCTCGATCTAGTGATCTAGAGCTTCCTTGATTCAACGGTTGTGTTCACTCCCAAAATTCAAAAGTGGATGGTCACGATTCCATGATCCTTTACAAGGATCTTTATCTGCACAATGCTTTGGCTTCGATGTGACTCCTACAATGTTATCTCTCATGATATTCCTTCGACCTTTCCAAAGGTCTTAATATTGTGTGCTCTGAACCCGTGAAACCTAATTCGCTACCTCTTGTAAACTTTATGTTTATATTGCATTCCTCTGCACCTCATGCTACAACGGCCATCAAAAAATAGGAATTTTCAACCTTCCAAGTCAAACTCAGCTCTGCAAATATGCAAATCAAACCCTTTAAACTTCTCAGAAAATACTTAATTATTTAAACTCGAATTTTCCAACGAATTTGGGGATATTTCTCTCTAATATTTCCAGTTTTTCCCAAATTCACACAGTTTGAAATATGTGACATTGAATTTTTGAAATTCAAACTTGTTTTGGCCCATATTAGTCTGGTGTTTCAACCAGAAGCTATGATACCATTTTGTAACGTACCCAACCACCCTCAGGATGGCCAATCTAATCTATTTGTAACATACCTAGACACCCACAGGTTGGCCACGCTACTCTGAAAACACGCTTATGAACTTATTTCAAAATCTAATAACAATTAATTTGAAAAATAAGCATGAAATACTCACATTCATTTATCAAGATCCATGTTACAACATAAAAGAGATAAGCAATGTGCCATACACAACAAATAAACAACAGAGAAGCACATTATAAATACATATCTCAGAGATAATTAAATACATAGAGGAATATACATGATACAGAAAACACAAGGAGCACTTATCTTTTCAAGTAAACATTCACCAACTAGTTGCAGACCAAGGACGTTCCTCCCAATCATAGACATTTTTGTTCTTTTACTCTCAACAACAAGTCACCCATGAGCTAGGGATATGAATCCACAAGGATGGCTCCTAAGCCAAACCTAAAACACACAAAAGTTGGCTAACTAGCTCTCAGGTTTCCCAACCACACAACAAATTCGAATTTCCATCTCTCTTTCCCCCTCATCCTGCACAACCCAAATAAATGAACACCTTTCTCTACCATGCAGTCCCTTTGTATATTCCATTTCTCCCCAGGGCTCCAGTGCTACTGGTCCGAAAATATATCCACTGGAAACTCCAAGGATCCTCAGTCGTGGACATTTCTTTCAGAACTTCCATCAATCTCATGCACACAGGCATCCATTCCTTCCTGGAATGATCAATAATCTATTACATCCATATAGAAATGGCTCTCCTCCCACATCCATTCATTTCTATACTCCCCCCACGAGCACATGAATTCTGCAAGAGTGAAATGAGGAATTATAGAAATGAAAAATGATTAACCAAGACCAACCCCTAAACATCCCACAGGAAGGGTTTATATAATTAAATGAAAACAATAACCACATGGCCTTCCTCCTAATAATCTCATGTAACCACTTTTCTCCATAAAATCAATTATGGGTAAATCAAATATAATAAAAAATACTTATCCCCTTAAGCCCCCTCTCTCGCAGAATCATAGGCCCCTATCTCTTTTGTCCTTGTCCGTCCTGAAACCAGTGGTGTATTTTATTAATGTATATGAAGTATTACAATTCCTATGCACTCTAGCCTTTTTTCAAATTTACCATCTCACCATCCTAATTCCCAATTACATAATACATTATATAGTTCATAAGGGTTAAAACAAGGGTGTTACAGGGGTGCAGACGATTATATAAAACTTCGAAGTTGTTTACGTCATAATGGAAATTTTTATCATTGTATTCACATTCCGATGTAATAGAATCGAAGATTATTCCCTTCTTAATATCGATTACTATGAAAAAATATTAGGAGTGGAGATGGTTAAGTATAAGTCTTTCAGAGTCATTTATGTCAGAGTGAAACAACTGGCCCTTTTGTTCACACTCTGATGCAAAATCATCAAAGAATATTCCTTTTATTATATTGATTTCCATGTCAAAAGTTAATGTTTGGAAAAGGTTAAGGGCATGTAGTCAGAGCTTATTTATTGACGTTCAAAATATTGGGTAAGTTTCATAGCTCCAACGAAAAGGGTATTGAAGAATATTCCCTTCCTTGAGAAAAGTGTTATCTTCAAAAAAATGTGCAATAAGTACAAAAATGTGCAATAAGTGAAACTATCCCATAGCCCCTCATTCCCTGCACACCTGTCACACACAAGGAAGTGTTCCCCTTCTCTGATCAATATTCCTTTGGTTGTCCAACTTCCCTTCCCAGGGTTACTAGTAACAGGCCAAACAAGAAGTCTTTGAGCCCTATGACTAATTCTCAATGCACCAAGTAACAAATCTCAGCAAAACTCTCACCTAGAGAGTATGCTCATGGGTATTACTGTTATGAGGAAAATCTCTCTATGGAAAGGGGTAAACCACAACATACGGAATGAAATGTAAAAATCAAATCTAATACTAGGTATGTTATATAAATAAAATGCTAACAAGGTAAGTCCAAGAGCCTACCTCGTCTGGACGTTCTATGAGGACCATCATTGAGCACACAACTCAAAGATTTATACCTGCAACTTTTCCTCAACAACCAATATATGCAAGAATATGGTGATAATATATAATGTTAGAATATATATTAGCATAATCCATTGACATACATGAAAAATACTCCCATGGAATAATAATTCAAATATTTGCAAGATATTAATTAGGCGAGAAAAGAGTATTTTTATTAAAATAATCAGTAGAAGTACATAGGTGACAAACGTTTGTAATGACACATATCGGAACCAATAAACTAAGTCCCTCTAGTTGGGCCTCCACCACTTCAATCCTCCACTAAAGGAAATCTCATATAAAGGAGTCCATGAGGTTCTCTGTCACAAAGAAGGAAGAGCTTGGAGGCTGAACAAGGAGTTCATAATTTTTAAGGACAAAGGGATGCAAATTCAATATGAAGTGAAATTTCTCCAGAGTGCTTTTGCTCTCAAAGTTGAATTGTTGAATCTCCTTTAAGACTTGGATATGGATCAATTTATATCCTTCAAATGGAACTGAAGGGTCGATTCATAGAGTTTCCAGTGTATGGAAGGTCAAGGATCATGGATCTCATGACATGGCATGGAAACCCAACATTATTTTTAATTTTGAGCACCAAACCCGATGTACTTGGGCTATAGTGGAGAAACCTATGTATACACTTGTTGTATAACCAATAGTGCACATATATGTGGAAAAATATGTTTTTTTGTCTTTGGAAGGTACAAAAGGGGACTTCAAATTTTTATAGGGAAATGGAAAGGCCATCCAAGCAAGTTGCATGGGGTGAGGAAAAAAATGTTGTAACATATTCCCCCTAATGTGTGAGGTTAGAGGAGTATCTCTGATGGCTGAAATACATTATAATTCCCATAAATGGAGTAATGGAGACTCAACTGCAAGTATTAGTTACTCATGAGAATCTTACAATCCATAATGACTTTGTACACATGGCTTCCAATATGAATTACACTGCAAATCCATGTGGAAATATATCAATTAGTTTTTCATGGCTATGAATAGGAAATACAAAGCGTAGATATGCCATAGGTTGTCATAGTCATGAACAAGTCATACTGGAATCCAGTTTCAAAATCAAGATGAATATATTTGTATGCAATGGATTACAATATGATCTCCCGTGATCAATGAAGTCATATAGGTACCGGTCCAATGAAATACAACAACAAATAAGGAATGTTTCTACTATAAGCTAGAGGTCTTCTACACTATCTATCGAAGATGCAAGTCTACATCATGTGAATACAGGAGTTTAGGTCAAACACAATGATACTTAGTTTGATTATCGGTGATTAAGGTATATCATTAACAAACGTGAGACAACCTACCGATAATGAAAGTAGGTATCAAGGCACTGACTCCATTATACAAGTGTGAATAAGGTTTTTGAGGTTGAACACTCAAAGAATCCATCAACCAAAAGACATTGATGTATCCCCAACTGTCGATGATGGGAGAACCTACCATTGATGACTGTAAGCCTCTAGGTACTCATTGGACTCTAGGTCTCATTTACAGAATAGATGACCAGAATTCGATGGAAAGATACCCGCTGAAAGGAGAGCATTAGGGCATATCTCATTAGTTAGCACGAGGTAAAAATCAATGGCTTCATGATTAGGAGGATCTTGGATGAATAGGATGTTCATGAACCAATGACCCTATGTGTCTCTCGTATGCACCAGATGCAAGTAGTGCATAAAAGAGACCCTCTAAATAACATCCAATAAGGAAAACTACCAAAAAAGGTGAGGAAACCACCAATAAGGCTAATGGAATCCAATACATTGCATGAATCACAATGTGTGAATAGATTTCTTGCCATCGAACACAATGGAAACCCCTTAGTCAACGACCAATGAGGAGATTTCAATTATTTGGTTCAAGGTTACCTAGTCATAATGAAAGTAGTACTAGGGTGCATGGTAAGACTACAACTTCATGTGACTCTGAGATACATTGATGCTATGGTTGACATGCAAAGTCAAGAGTTATGAGAAATGGCTAACACCGGCTTATATACTTCCTTTGAACAAGAACCTGAGACATATGGATAACTTAGGTAGCATAGACTTAATGATAAAACTTTGTGATGTAGGAAGCATCAACAAACTCTCCATAGGGACTGGAAGAATAATCATTCGGAGGAGTAAACTCTAAGTAACGAGCTCAACTTCCTAAGGTCATGATAATCCAAAAATTTGGATGACAGTGGACTAAAAATTTTTTGCTATGTTCAAAGGTGACACGACTGCTACCAATATGAGATAATATTCTATTCATGCCCATCTTTTTTTTTCATAGGAAAACAAATGCTATGACACAAGAGAGGAAATGAGTATCGTGAGTAAGAAACTAGATCCAAACAGTGGAACATACCTATGCTCAATGTAAGGAAGTGCATGCGGGACATGGATACTCGGGGGGATGTTTCCTCTTAGGGTATAGGGTGTCAAGCTGCAAAGGATACATAAAAGGATATGCTTGGCTATTGATGCAAATAGTTGAGGTAAGAGGCTCATAAAGAGGAAGTGGGAACCGACAATAGGCTCAATATTGCAAATAGGATGATGGAATGTGATTACAACTTAACTCCAAAGAATGTCCTTTTTTGTATATTTAGTCCCCTAGGCCCAAAAAATTATAAAATAATACCCAGGAGAACTCTTCTAGACAAAGGTGACTAGAGTATTCATTTTTCGTAAGTAGTCTACATGATCTGGAAAAAGTTTAAAATTATACCAAATAGACTTCCTTTCAAATGCATTTAACAAGTGTGAAAGAGATAAGTTTACTCGAAAATATTTTTATTTTTTAGAGAATCGGAAAGAGATTAACCAAGACTCGAGTGGAGTCCCATAGGTAATGGTCATAGTGCTTATGAATAATAATATGGGGTTCAAACGCAAACTCATATTAGAAATATAACGAGCTCCTGATCCTATGGAATAACTTCTACATGGGTACCAAATGGCACAAAGGTTCTAACTAGGTCACCCATGTTTGGTAGGCCTCTACGACTTAATAACGACACTTCTAGTAGTAGTAAGAAGGTTTTGTGTGACTAATAAATGGGTTCCTACCTAGGGTGTATGTATCACGGTCATAGGATTATGCAAGAGTGAAAAAACGAGTGATGATATATCCTATATGTCGGTGAAAGAATATACATGTTGAAGGCATGAACGGGCAGTATGATGCTAGAAACCACAAAAAATATTGGACAAAAACACCAAAAACCAAGTCTTTCCACTGCACTATTAGTCCATGAGGTCAAAAATTAGCAAAAACTATAGGAAGTGGGTAAAAGAATTCTACTAATAGTAAAAATAGACTATTTTACCATACCATTTTAGTTTTTTCACCCACATAGTGCATTTTAGGTCATTTTTTCCATTATATTCAAGTGTCAATTTTGGGAGCTACGATCAACAGAATTAGCAACCATCTGGACCAAGTAAGTGTCCATCTCCTCTAATTCAATTTCAATGGCTTAAATTTGAATTTTAGGCCCCATTGTTTTAGTATTAGAAGGAGTAATATGGAAATTAAGGCGTACGCGGGTGACAGTTCATCGGGTTTCGTATACGACCCTATATACATGGGTAAAGCAAAGCCTCCACGCGTATATGGATCCCTACACATGACTATTACTGAGCCAACTTGCGTACAAGTCTGTGATCAACATTTTTGAAAGGTTTTCACTCAAAAAAAGGGTTTCTCCTTTACAGGATGGTGATTGAATGGAGGGAGAGGGAGCATGAAGAGATAGATGGAGTAGTGGGAAGGGATGCAAGGGCCCAAAAAGATTTAAAAATATGTGGCCTTTATAAATTTTGTTCTCTCAAGGGAATGAGGGATCAAGTGAGGTTACTCCAGTTTCTAGTAAACTACTGAGATCTGGAGACAGATTCCTTCAACCTCGATGAGAAACCATTGAGGATTGAAGTGGATGATATATACTTCATCAAAAAATTATCTCTCTGATGTGAGGTAGTGAATCTCAAGGACCAAGGGGCTGGGGGTGGTATGACTATGGAAAATTACATTTCCACCCACTATGTTGTAGGCACAGATAAAGTAGGGATCCAACTCCTAATTAGGGTGATTGAGAACCTAAGCTTAAAGATTACCGTGCTTGTACTCACACGGATTTCGGGATCAACCTCATTGCACTAGGAATCAAGGCCACTCATGTTCTATGTGGTGGAGTGTTTAATACCCACTATATATGACTGGTGTACCTCACTGTTGGCTAACATGAAAATCCAGTTGATGGATTGCAAACAAGGGAAAATGAGAAATTTTGGATTTTCATCCATTCTTTGCAGTTTTTTCTTTGAGAGGGTTCCAGGCTTGAACCCTAGAGTATATATTTCTCCACATGGACTGCGTGATCCAACCATGTCATGGTGGAACAATGTGATGAGGCAGCTAGGAGGTGGTAGGGTTCCAACCCACTACAATGATGAGTTATTTTTTTGGTGGCGCTGACAGGTCATAAATATTGATGACTACCCTTACGGTGGGATAAAATAAAGATGGGATACAAACATGCCTTTTCCACCAAGTTCTGACTACGATGACATTGGTAAGAAATGTTTTTATATATTTCATTTTTTTTCTTTTTCATAATAAGAAAAAAAAAACGCAAATATTTTTGTATGGTATCAAGTATTAACAATTTATTTGTTACGCAAATGTAGGTCTACCATGGCCAAAGGGATTCCCAAGACATCGGCGAAGGGGCCGAGGATATGATAACACGGGAGTATATGCAGAGAGCATGTTGTAGAATTTGCAGGGGAACCTGTCTCGATTGACACACAGGATTCATATGGTTCAAGTGGAGGATCTGCCAAAGGTGATGCAGCGACAGGTGGTGGGTGTACTATGTGCGTGGGTGTGACTCTTTCACCGTATCTCAAACACCATAGTGTGCTATCATGATACGCATCTAGTGCCATAGGCATATATTCCATGGTCATATTATATACTGGCCATATATATATATATTGAGGGTGTGAGCCCCATTTTGTAATATGACACCGTATTTTTTGAACTTGAAAGGATGGAATATAAAAGAAATTTTGGTCTTCAACTTTATTTATATATGTTACAATGTGTACATGAATTTATTTTATTTTCTTATTTATGTGACAAATGTCAATCTAAAATATAATTAGCATATGCATCAGATACATGATTAGAACTTCTAGATATGTCATTATAAGTAAGAAAATCAAAGTATCGTTCCAAAAGTCATACACATAGGAATCATCGGAGTAGATTAGGATATCTCACATGTTAATTATCATTTAACTGACATACGACTAACTAGGAGTCTAAGAGAACCTCTAAATACCGAACACCATGTGAAATGGTGTCGCGTAATAGCTCTATAACAATGCTATACTCAGCCACATTATTTATTGATGGCTCCAGATGAACACCACCTGAAGACACTAGTTGGCCCTCAGGTGAGTAAATGACCCAAGCGACAGAAGCCATGTTCCGTGTATGATGACTGGAACCATCTGTGAATCCTAAGTAAGCTGAAGACTCCATTGAAATCTTCCAACCAAGGTAAAACTTGATAAGCAAGTCGATGACACAAAGGAAAAGATGTATATACACTATGATACACTAGTATACAAAATTCCATGCCCAAGCTTGAGGCTCAAGCATAATAGCTTTTAAGGTAGAGCCCATTTATGGGCTCATGCAACATATTACCTTCATAATATTCCAATTCATAAGCTCCTTTTTCTAAGACACGTCGCATGATATAAGGACCATACCACATGGGGTTGAAATTTCCTTCCCCCAACGGTTCTTTGGCTTGGTCATAGAGGAGAACCAATTCACCTTCAACGTACTGTTGAGGAAAAATAGACCTATCATACTGAAACTTAATACAACATTTATTTTCTTCAATAGTCGTAGAGGCATCCCGACGCTGCTCATATAGATGCTCCAAGTGTACGAAGCATTCTTCAAGATTGGATGTGTCAAGTAGGAACTCGATTTCCAACTTGAGGGAAGGGATTTCGCATTCGATTGGAAGAATAGACTCCATACCATGTACTAACTGAAAAGGAGAGAAACCAGTGGAAGTGTTTACCGAGGTTCATTATGCCCAAAGTGCAGGGTAAAGCATCACATGCCAATCATATTTACTTTGGTTGACATTTTTTTGAAAGATGGTCTTGAGATATTTATTCACCGCCTCTACTTTTCCATTTTCCTCGGGATAATAAGGGGAAGAATGATCATGCTTAAACCCCAGTTTTGATGCTAACTCTTTCAACTTCTCATTTTGAAAATGACTTCCATGATCAATAAAAATCTCTCTTGGGATTTCGAACAGGGATATAATTTGGTTGAATACGAAGAATGTTGCAGTATTACCATCATATTTAACAGTCGTCATGGCCTCTACCCATTTAGTAAAGTAATCCACAATGACAATAATATGTTGGTGGCCCCCAGTCAAAGTTGGGTTATAGTCCATAAAATCTACCCCCCACTTGGTGAAGGGATCGACGGTGATGACTGGGTGAAGAGGGGTTGGGTGTGAGCACATTTTCCGAGCGAACACCTAGCAAGGGTGATAGTTCTTGACCACTTCAACACAATATTTAAAATTTGACGGCCAAAAATAACCATCTCACAATATTTTTTGGGTTGTCGCAAGCCTGGATAAGTGACCACCACAGTCCCCACTGTGACAGTCATTGAGAACATACTCATCTTCCTCGTGAGACAAGAAATGACATAAAATATTATCTACTCCTTGACAATACAAAGTTTCACCGATGATAAGATATTTTTTAGCATGATGACATATACGTCGTCGATCGTCTCTCAATAGATGTTGGGGTAGCTTCAAGGTTTTAAGATAAATTATAGTATCTCCATACCAAGTTTCTGAAGACGAGATAAGGAAGATGTGTTCATATGCAAATGAATCGTCATGAAAAATGTCCTCATCTAGTCGAGGGAAGTTTCATATCAACTCGACAAAAACTAGTGATTTCTTAGACTTCGTTGAAGTGAAATCGAGATCAAATTCTTGCAAAATAACAATCCACTTATTGTATTTCCCCTCTATAATATGCCTAGTGATGATGTATTGAAATGGATTAATATCTGCAACTATGGTAGTTTTTCAAAGTAATATATAATGTTGTAACCTTTGAACCACATGTAGGGAGGCCAAGGCTAGTTTCTCTATGTGAGAGTATTTAAGTTCAGGACTAAATAGGTTTTAATTGAGATAGTATACAATGTGCTCATGGATCTCATTGTCCTCTTGAACTAGAACCATACCAACCATCCCTTCGGACGCGACGATATAAAGAAAATAGTCTCTATTGTAGTCTGGAGGCTTTAGCAGAGGTGTCGATACCAAATATTTCATGGGATTGCTCATCCCATATAAATGGAGTATCCTTCTTCAAAAGACACATGAAACCCTTAGTTAAATTGGCATAGTTCACTATGACGTAGGAAATTAGCCTTCCCCTGTAAACCTTGAAGTTATCAAATGTTGCACAAGTGAGGAAATTGAAGTATTTCCTCAAACTTCATAGGATCTACCATGATACCATGCTCAAACACTAATAATCCTAAAAGACAGTCAGACCTAATGCAAAAGATGCACTTGTGAGGGTTCAACCGAATGCGATAGTAATGACATATCTCAAATTCTAATCAAAGGTGAGTGGAGTGATCTACTCTCTTGTGAGAGTGAGTAGCAAGATCATAAGGTAAGCTTCGACAATATCCTTGAGATCATGAAAAAAAAAGGTCATGGAACGTTGGAAGGTTGCTATAGTGTTTTTAGGGACAAAAGTAATTTTTCGGTACGAAAAAGTACCCCAAGGACTAATAAATGTCGTCTTATGTTGATCCTCACGTTTTATTTGAATTTGATTATACCCTAAAAAATCGTCCATAAAAGAAAAGACTATGCTTCTTGTGCACTCATCAAGAATCTGGTCAATGAAAGGAGTTGGGAAGTTATCTTTAGGACAAGCCTTGTTGAGGTCTCAAAAATACATACATACGCGGATGATTCCTTTTTATTATTTAAGGGAACGGGGCTGGACACCCATTCATTCAAGGGAACTGGGTAGATAAAACCAACATTAAGTAGCTTTTCTACCTCTGCCTTAATAGTAGGGGCCTTCCTAGGATTAACAACTCTAAGATGTTGTCAAATAGGTTTAGAATCCAGATAGGTTTTAATCTCATGTTCGACAATGATGGGGTCGATTCCTGGCATCTCTTCATACGACCAAGCAAATAAATCATGAAATTATTTGGAGATCGGTGTAGATCTTAATTTCTTCAAGCGAACAATTTGCATCAATATATACATTCTCAATTTTTCCAAGAATACAAAAGATGTCGATCGTGATGGTAGGATAAATATTTTCCATGTTTCCGTTGGCATAAATACCATGCATATCTAATGGAACCACAACGTGATCGGCCATCTCACTCAAGGTAGATCTAAAGTCATCATGTTCGATCTTAACAGGCTCTAGGAGGAAATAGGAGTGATGATGTATATTGTTCCAAAGCCTATCGGGACCATATATGGTGTCTAATATAGATTCATATGAAGGTAAAGTATATTCTAGGAAATCATGTGAACAAGATGATTGGATGACCCATACGGGATCTAGAACAGGATCCACCTCGTCCTCCTGTGAGGAGGAAGGATTCAGTTAGCAGTAGCATCAATAATAGACTGATAAGTAACTTATGTCGCTGATAGTGGAACTTCCATCCCAATGTGCGAATGACCTTGGTACAACATATTTGAGGAAGGTAGGGTCCAAGGGTCATTGAAATACGAAGTATGGAAAGGAACGGACCTCATCTATGACGAAGACTCACTGTAAATGGCATGAATGTGGTGATTTGGTGCCATGAAATCAAAGCTACCCATGAGAGAGGAATACATTCTGACACCAACATCCTCAGTTTCCTGCTGATAATTTTTTATCACATGGACCGAAGGTCCAACTGATGCATTAGCACTATCATTCACAAAGGACAATTGATCAATCATCACTACTTTCCCTTCGTGAGGAAAACATAAAGTGTAGAAAATAGACAACACGCCGACTGTCATGGAATAAATCCAATTACTCCCTAGTACTAAATTATAGTCGAGGGGTGCATAAACCACCTCAAAATCAACCTCCATTGTCTTCCCACCTAACTGGACTGGAAAAGAGGGAAGAATTATATGGGGTAGAAATGAATGCCCATCAAATGTTATCAACATAGTCATAGATTGGGATAGAGTCAGAGAGCCAATAGCTTTCCAATAGGTTAGGGACATCACGTATGTCACAACACCTTCATCAATTACAGTACGTTTGATGGTAATTTTCATGTATTCCATATGGATTTTAAATTCCATGTGGTAAGGTAAGCAAGGACTAACATATGTGACATCAAAATTAATAACCTTCGAGCCACACGGGTATAGAGATCCCAGTGTAGATAACAAGGCGTTTCTATATGAAGGACACATCTAGAGCACCTCCAAACATGACATCGCACAAGGGGTTTGACCCATATCTTCGACAATCAAATAGTTATGGGAAGCTCTGTCATTAGGATTGTAGGCATAGTGCTTTAGTACTCCTTTCGGAATATGAGGCAAAAGTTCCATATTTTCTATCTGTAAGGGTGTTTTCAAAGGAGGAGGAGGAGACTTTGGACCTACAACAGTTTGTGAAGAACCGTAATCACGATAACGACTGGCTACATCAATATTATGTTTGACCATATTGACACATATATGTCCACCTTCATGTTCCGAGCGGTTTTGAATCCCGCTCGACACATTTTTGGTGTTGGAGGTCCCCGAGGCCATGTGTTGATTATTTGTAAATGGATTTGCTAGCAAAGTGGGAGGCTACGATAAGAGCCTCGAGGATTCCTCAATTTTGGGGCATAGGTGGGTAAGGTGATAATATTTACAAAGTTTACAAGGAAACTTCACCTTATTTTTTTATTTCTTTCCCTCACCAACATTATTATTTGATCTATCATTGTGAGTGTCATCCTTGGATTTATTATTATTTTTACCACCCTTACGATTATTACCTCGTCCTTTCCTTTTATTCCCTCTTGGTTGTTGGTTACCATTTTGGTTATCCAATGACTATATATAATGCACATCCATCGACTAAGTGGGAGTGGAGGATGAAGTCGAAGCTTGTCCTGCTACAGTATCTCTTAGACACAAATATTTCAACTGTCTCGTCACGAAATCTATAGACTTAGAATTTTCAGAGCCTATGATGCCATCGACATGAGGCCCAGGATTTTTTCTAGGGTCATAGCTCGACCATGATGCATTAGGAATAATTTCATACAACATCCCAAATTGATCATATATGAGATCCAATTGTTGGGCTTTGAAAATAGCTTCTTCCTTAGATGTTACTCCAGATGTAGAAACATCCTTCAAAATATAAGGTAATAAGTACTTAAGGAACCACTCCAATATAAACTATGGAGGAATGTAGGCCTTGATCAACCTCTTCCGTCTACGCCACTTTTGGATATAGTCTGAGATATGCGTAGCTTTATCTTGGTGGAGTTCCAACAACAGTTCTATGTCAACATCATAATGAACCAACAACTAGAAGTGGTCGAGGAAGACCAAAAACATCTTATTAAAGTTTATGTATGTTCGCCGCGGTAGCTCAATGTACCATTTAGCGGCGACTCCCATGAGGGTGCATTGAAATATCCTCAAATGAATAGAATCGTCATTCAAGGAGTTAGATGAGCACCAAAGATGAAAAGTAGTGACATGATCACTTGAATCCTTGCCATTATTTCCTTCGAATTTTGGAATTTCCAAAGGAATCTTGGTGGGGACAGGGGGGCATAACATATCATGACACACATGGTTATTCATTAATTTCAACAAATATGGGAGATCAAGCGTGGCCAAAAAATATTGGGGATGAGGGATTGCAGGCCATCCAGTGTTCTAGTATATTCCATGGCCCTGTCCAGTAGGATAATATCCTCCTCCAAATTGATTCATCAAAGGTTTTATGGGAGCCATACACACAAAATCGGCATAACGTGGGTTATATACATTACCCCCAGTCAAAGGGGCTTTAGTCAGTGGGTCACCCATAGTGTGAAATTGACTCCCTCTAGATGGAACTCCGGAGGATATAGGGGGATTCACCATAATAAATTTGTTTGTCGGAATCGTCATGGAGGAAGAGGGGATAAAGGATGGAATATAGGAAGTGACTTTTCTGCCTGATTGAGAACTCCATCTAGGAGCATTGAGACTAGGATTAAGCATGGAAGAAAGAGGAGGCCAACCTCCAACTATAGGATTCATTTAGGGAATATGGTCTTCACCAAACGATATAGGAGCATACGAAGGAGCCATGCCCCATGGTCCAAAACTAGGATTCACATTAGGCACTAGAATGGATGATGAGATTTGCGATGTCATGTTGGGCATAGCAAAATAAAATGGATTAGAGATCGAAGGTATTCACTGAGAATTGTGACATGGCGTACCAAAAATGGATTCGAAAGGGTTTGTTCCTATGGTTTGAGTAGAACCCATAGGTTGGGTAGCACTAGAGGCGGGGATCTATGGCACCCCAACCATCGAGGCTAAAGGATTCGAATGGATCCCACTAATCATAGAAGATATAGGAGTCAAGGGACTCCCTGTGAAGTTCAGATTTTAATCAGAAATCATAATTGGATGATCACAAGTCTGGGAGGTGGAGATATATGTACCACATTTATTAACTTTACACCTTTTAGAATGAAACTTTGGTAAAGACTCAAGATGAGGTGGTAACTTCAACAATGACGAGACCTGCGAAGAGGTTGGTCTTGCTCCATGATGACTCAAGACTCAAGATATAAAACCAAATCTTAGGGCCAACTAATAATCAAAGAGAACACAAAAATAAAGTTAAAAGGCCAATGCACACAAACAAGATATAGTGGATGAAAATTGGACTCCTTCAGTACAGTAGGTATGTCTCGCCGAAGAGGGGCCTGAGACTCCCTTCAAAATATTGGAGGTATCATAATCAGTTATAAGGGCCCTCATGGACTTAATAATGCATTCGGTTAGATCCCCCTGGTGAGATAATCCTCCATAAAATTTGTGTGTTGTATGACCCTTATCTGAATCAGGGTACCTGCAGAATAACCCTTGCAAGTAACCTATGTGGCTACTTATGTCAAGCAACTAGATTCACCACAATATAACCAATGTGCAAGCGAACAGTCATAAGTCCAGTCCACCATATGGGCAGGGTAACAAAGATGAAATATTGACAGCATCGCCTTTCATGGAGGTAAAGGTACTACCAAGACCCCCAAATACAAATAGAACCCCATAAATATCTTTGATACTAAGAAGGTATTAGAGGGTTATCTATGCAACCAACTTTGTGTGACCTCTTTCTTAACTCTAGTGTGAGTGGAGCCTCCTAGCGTCACTAATTACAAAATTGGTTTCACCACTCCATGGTCAAACACATATGTTTATTTTAATAGCCTTGGAGAATTTTATTCACAAAATCCTATTCCAAGGCCCTATGTCCTATACTTGTTTTTTTACCCTAAAAAATAAAATCGTTTCTAATCAATTTTAATTAATCAACATTAATTTTAATGGCTTCTTCTTACTCAAGAGGTGTGGTCATGAAACTTATGGTACTATGACTCAACATATAAAAAGAAGAAAATATAAAAACACTTCTAAGCACTAGTCTTGAATTTCAAAGAGATGGCATGCTTCTAAATGCAATTTTTCCAATGCAATCTCTACAATTTCAATGAAATTAAATCTCTCAACATGTGTCAAAATCAATGCAAAGTAATCAAAAGTGAAAATGCCATAATGAAAAATAAGCAATTTTTTTTGTATTTTTAATATAAAGAAAAGAAAATGCAAGGACTGAATAAAAACTTCATAGGCAGACCCTACTGCAAGAAAAAGAGACAAGCCAAGCAAGATACCTAGAAGAAAACACTTATACCAATGCACAAGGACAACCAATGAAAAATATGATAAGAAAGAATACCTCCTGAAAATTCAAAAATAAGAAGGCTTCCTATCACTCTGTAATCACTCAACAGTCAGGAAAGATTCCCAAGAAGACTCAACAACCAACCAAACTCACCCAACAAACACCAAACTTAGCCAGCAAGATTAAAGAGATGATGTATGTGATTGTTTGATCAAAACTCATGTATATATGCACCCTCAAGGAAGACATCTCACCTATATATGCGTCTGTCAAGGAAAAAACCATGTATACCCAGTAAAACATTGTCATGACAAGGGTTAAGCCAAGAAACTCATATGCAAGGTAAAAAATAGGATTTCAATCAATAGGAGACAAGGAAACTCAGGATAAGAGAGATCAAATAAAGGAGAAAAACACTCCAAACCCAAAAAAAAAAAAATACAAATCCCCAGTATGGTCGCCAATTCTATTACGAGGAAAATCTCTTTGTGGCAAGGGGTAAACCACAATATATGGAATGACACGAAGAAATCAACTCTAATCCAAAGTATTCTATATAAGTAAAATGATAACAAGACAAGGCCAAGAGCCTACCTCATCCGAACGTTTGATGAATAACATCGTTGAGCACACAACTCAAATATTTATACCTGCAACTTATCCTCAACAACCAAGATACACAAGCATATGGTGATAATATATAATTTTAGCATATATATTAGCATAATCCATTAACATACATGACAAATACACCCATGGAATAATAATTCAAATATTTTCAAGATATCAATCAGACGAGAAAATAGTATTTCTATTAAAATAATCAGCAGAAGTACATAGGTGACAAACTTTTGTAATGACACATATCGGAACCGAGAAACTAATTCCCTCCAGATGGGCCTCCACCACTTTAATCCTCCACCAAAAAAAAGCTCGTATAAAGGATTCAAATAGGTTCTTTGTAACAAAGAAGGAAGATCTTGGGGGATGAACAAGGAGTTCAGACTTTTTAAAGACAAAGGGATGCAAACTAAATATGAAGTCAAATTTATCCAGAGTGTCTTTTATCTCAAAGTTAAATTATTGAGTCTCCTTCAAGGCTTGGATATGGCTCAATTTATAGCCTTCAAATGGAACTGAAGGGCCGAGTCGAAGCGTTTACAGTATATGGAAGGTCAAGGATCATGGATATCATGACATGGCATGGAAACCTGACATTATTTTTAATTTTGAGCACCAAAATTGATGTACGCGGGATTAAGTGGAGCAACCTGTGTATACACTTGTTGTATAATTGATAGGGCACATATATGTGGAAAAATATGCTTTTTTTTATCTGGAAGGTACAAAAGGGGACTTAAAGTCTACATAGATAAATGTAAAGGCCATCCAAGAAAGTTGCATGGGGTGAGGAAAAATTTGTTGTAAAAATGACAAGCACTCCACAAATCTCTCTCCTAGAGAGATTTCTCCTGGTCTGTCAACCTGACTCCTTGACAGTAGAATTATGGATGCAGCCCCACAACTCTTTACAAGATTCTAGTTGCAGATAAGGTAATAATCATATTTTCCATATTGTCTGACCCCCTTCCACTCACGAGAGACTGCAACATGAATTCTCCCCTCCAATAATGGATAATATTCCTACAATAATTCATTCCCCCCAAAAATACACTAAGGAAAAAAACATATATTGCACGCCTTCCACTTGACACTTGTCATCATCAAAATTAGCTTGAAGCCACTTGGTGACCCATTCCCTACCCTGGAGAAATTAGGATAAAAATAATATATCTAACATTACAATTTTCCCAGAAATATTATAAAATATTCCCCAAGGCTTATGACTCACCCCCTTTTTCCCTTTTCAGGTGGAGTCATCCCCCCCATCTCTTTTCATCTTAGTCATTAAGTGAACAGTGATGCAATATTATATTAATAAACATGATTATATCTACATGGATAAATGCACTAGCCNATATATATATATAACTCAACTATGTGCACTTCCAAGTCATTATCACAAACTCACCCAAGTGCACGCAACACAGTGAAATGTGCGCACTTATCCTAGTGTGTGCAACACATAAAATGTGAAAACCATGTCTTTATAACAATTCTCTGCACACTTACTCACATGTGCACAACACCATACCAGGTTCCAACGACTCACCATCCTAAATGTTCATACATTTAGACTTGGTACCAATCAGTTCACCAGCCTATGTATAATTAAAAAGTGTTATGGATCAGGGACATTACATTCCCCTCCCCCTTATTTATGCATTGTCCTCAATGCATCATATAGGCATGTACATACAAAAATTAAAACATTTTAAAAAATATGAGGATACTTTGATCACATATCATCCTCGCATTCCTAAGATGCATCCTCAGGACCGTCCCATGTCCATTCGACCTTTACCAGCTCCATGAATCAATTCTGGAGCTACTTGAATTTCTAATCCAATATGCAAATTGGTCTCACTTGAAATCTTCTTTCTGGCTCCACCTGAATCACATTCCAATCAATAACATGATTAGCATCAGGTACATACTTCTTAAGAAATGACACATGGAAAACATTTTGAATGCATACAGACGCAGTAAATGTAATCATATAATAGATAGGACCAATCCTTTCAAGGATTTTTAATGGCCCACAGTAGCGCACTGCTAACTTAAAACAATTTCCCAACTTCAAGGAACTGCACCTATCCTTCACTTTTAGAAACACGTGATCACCCACTCCAAATTCCCTGTGGTTTCTTCCTTTATCTACTCATCTCTTCTACCTATCTTGGGAATATTTTAAATTTTTCCTGATCTTTACCATATTCTCATCCTTTTTCCAGATAAAATATATCCCAACTACTACACGGTCTACTGAGTTATCCCAACTCACAGGAATGTTGCACTTTCTTCCATAAAGTGCTTCAAATGGGATCATCTTTAAAGATGCTTGATACCCATTTTTGTAACAAAACTATACCAAATGCAAGTAGTATTCCCACTTCAATGGCTTATCCATGACATATATCCTCATCATGTCTTCAATCACTCGATTTACCCTCTCAGTTTGACCATCTAACTTAGGGCAATATGTTATGCTGGAATTCAAACTTGTTCCAAATCCTTGAAATAATCCTTTCCAAAAGTTTGAAGTGAACATGGAATCTCTGTAAGACACAATTGTCTTAGGAACACCATGAAACTTAGCAATTGCATGCATGTATATCTCAACAATGTCATTTTCCTTGTGCGCTAACTTCACTGGAATAAAATGGGCAGCTTTAGTAAGATTTTCCACCACCACCATAATAGAATCATGTTGCTTAGCAGTCCTAGGAAACTTATTTATGAAGTCCATAGTCACAACTTCCAACTTCCACTCAGGAATGGGAAAAAGTTACAACAAACCAGCTAGATGTCTATTGTCAACCTTTACCTTCTGACATTTGAGACACCGAGCAATAAAATCAGCAACTTCCTTTTTCATACCTGGCCAAAAGTATTTCTTCTTGATTGTGACAATCATCTTCTGGTAGCCTGGATGTTCAACATAAGGAACCTTATGCATCTATGAAAATATAAATATATTCAACTCATGATCATTTGGTACATAGACTCTTTGTATATACATGAGGATCCCATCCTCTCTTAGTTCATAATCCTCCAATTTCTGCTACGACATACCTTCTTGTAAAGTCATACTTATATCCATATAGCACAGATCTGATTTGGTAACTTCCAGAATTTTTTCACAAAAATATGTTTGGTACATTCTAATGGTTGTATCATGCATATCATGAATACTTTTGTTGAGCGTGTCAGCCACGTTGTTCTCTTTTCCTTTGATTTTCTTTATGTCAAAGTCATACTCACCGAGGAACTCTAACCCCTGTTTTTTTTGGCATTCAAACTTGGTTGTCCAAACAAATATTTCAAAACATAATGGTTTGTTCTTAGCTCAATTATCTTACTCATGAGATAATGTCTCCATTTCTTCAAAGCATGCACTATGGCTGCCAATTCCAAGTCATGTGTAGCATAGATTCTTTCATGCTCCTTCAACTTCCTTGATTCATAGCATACCACATGTCCATTGTGACTCAAGAATCCACTGATTCCTTCCTTGCATGCATATATGCACATAACAAAGTCTGCATCAAGAACAATAATCCTCTAAATTGGTGCACTTGGTATCAAACTTTTCAAGTGATGAAAACTCCTTGTGCAATCCAAAGTCTTCTCAAACGACACACCTTTATTCTGCAAATATATAATCAGATGTGCAATCTATGAAAAACCTTCAATAAACATTTTTTAGTACCTTTCTAGTCCTATAAAGGATATCACTTCTACGACATTTCTTGGCATTGGCCATTCCTCAATGGATTTTATCTTTGTTGGGTCCATAGCTATTCCTTCTTTTGAAATGATATGACCCAAGTAATGAATATGTTGCTGATAAAATGAACACTTGTTCAACTTTGCATAAAGTCGATGCTCTCTTAATACCTGTAACACCATACTTAAGTGTTTCTCGTGTTCTTCCTCGGACTTTGAGTAAATAAGAATGTCAACCAAAAACACAATAAGAAACTTATCCAAGTAATCTCTAAAAACTCCATTCATTAAACACATGAAGACAACTGATGAATTTGACAACCCAAATGGCACCATTGTGAACTCATACTGACCATACCTTGTTATAAAGAAAGTATTACTGATGACTTCCTCTTTTATTCTAACTTGGTGATATCCAGATATGAGATTTATCTTGGAAAATATATGTGTGCCTCTCAGCTAATGAAATGGGTCATCTATCCTTGGAAAAGGATACTTGTTCTTCATTGTTACCTTGTTCAGCTACCTGAAGTCGATAAAAAGTCTCAACGTACAATCCTTCTTCTTCACAAATAAAACCGACACACCCCAAGGTGACACACTTAGGCGTATATACCCCTTCTTAAAAATATCTTCAAGTTGCATCTGCAACTCCTTTATCTCTTGTGTATTCATCATGTAAGGAGTCTTGGATACAGGTTGTTAGCACTCTGTAAACTTTGTTCGGCTGAGAAAATGAATGACAGAGGCAACCTACAAACCAACTTTGAGGTCGGAAACTAGCCTTTCTAGCCTAGAGAGGGATCTCTCTGAGACTTCATTTCTGTACAGGTTATGGCTTTAAACAGTCAGCTAGATTTCACACTTTCATACAATATTTTATGGTTCCATTGGCGAAAGAAAAGAAATACCTTGGGATATGGATTCAGTTTAAGAAAACGATGGAAAAAAATGACTTAGTGACTGAACTTGAGAGGATAAAGGCTAAATAAGTAACAGTGTTTCAGTTAAAAAGCATTGTGTGTGGTAGGATAAAAACACATGAAGCAACTCAGAGCACTGTTGGGGATGAATCCAGAGTTCACTTAGAATAAACACAGTCGCATAAATGGTGCAAATATAGAGCACCGCACGATGAATTCTAGATTCAAATCATGTTCTTATTTAGACAAAAATACATATATGAATATAAAGAACACAGGAAATCACATACACAAATAGAGAGTACAATACATCAAACTACCATCGTTAGAATATTTTCGTCAAAGTTTCAGGACCTTTGCATTAAATTTCAATCGAGCTCAAAAGCTACATTCAATAGTCTTTGTCTACACTATTTTTCCAATCAACCCCTTTTACATGAAAATGATCCCCATATATAGAAAACTAATGTCATGCTTGGCTGCTAGGGTCGAACTACACTCTCCTAGAATCATGGATCCGATTTCTTTGAAAGAGAACAATAACTTCAACGGATTTACTAAAAATAGAAAAACCGACTTTGCCAAATCGTAATTGTAACCGAAATATTATTTAAAATAATTGATCGTGATCAAAATTTGACCATGTGAATTGTTGGACACTTTGTCACCCCTACATAGCAAGTCTTCTACGCAACATTAAACTACAGCAAAAATGCAGCAGATTGCGCAGCAAACTGGGAAAATAGGTGTTAAATATGACATCATATCTCACGACTAAAAACCTAGTTTTCAAAACTAAGAGAGGTTTATGTAGGTAAGCTAGCTATAAAGAAAAAACTCTCTCGGTTTCTTTCAATTCGTCTCCATCTGGTCAGGATACATGTCGCAAACAAATTTCTCGGACAGGAAATCATGAAAACTGAAAAATAACGCTCAAAGATTCCTTCGAATATCCCCAAATATGAAATAGTTTTCAAATCTGAGAGAGGTTTTTATTATTCAGTTTGTCGAAGACAAACAAATCTCATGGATTTTCACAATTCCTCTTCATTTGGTCATAAAGTGATCTTGAATTTGACTATTAAACCCATCATTTGCACACCGCGCCTTGTAGCCTGTCTACAGGAAAATCCTATGCGTGCCAACATCCTCTATGTGATAGCATCCTATGTGTGACAACATCCTCTGTGTGACATCATCCTATGTGTGACAACATCCTTTATGTGATTGCATTCTATGCGTGACAACATCCTCTACACGACAACATCCTATGCGCGACAACATCCTCTACGCAACAACATCCTTTGTGTGACAATATCCTCTACATGACAGCGTCCTTTGCATGAAAACACCCTCTGCGCGACAACATCCTCTGTGCGATAGCATTATCTGTGCGACAACATCCTCTATGCGACAGTGTCCTTTCTGCGAAAACATTATCTGTGTGACATCATCCTCTCGCGATAGCATCCTTTGTGTGACAACATTCTCTGTGTGACAAAATGCTCTGCGCAATAGCATTCTCTATGTGACAACATCCTCTACATGACAACATTCTTTGTACAACAACATCCTTTGTGCGACAACATTCTCTATGCGACAGCATCCTCTGCGCAGCACATGGCAAATTTTGCAGCGTGCAGTGAATTTTGCAGTGCGCAGTGAATTTTACAGTGTGCAGTTGTAAATGGAAATGGAAATAATAAATGATAAGATTACTTTTGAAACTGAACCTTGGAGATGTTAGATGATGCCAGGCATAAAAAAAATATCGATGCTAACAGGCATGACTTTGCAAATTGTTGACAAACCTCTAAGCTTAGCTATGAAAATCATGGTGCTAACAGCTGGCTCCAATGGGGATGTTATCCTCCTTGTGAGGTAGAAAAGAATAGTAGACCAGGTGCCTATCCATTGGGCTTCTCCCAAACTAAACTTTCCAACTATAACTTGTAACCTACATCTGC